>CAIGQW010052626.1:801132-815664 GCA_903798125.1 Danio choprae | reverse complement strand
CAACAACCCAGCATTTTTAGAGTGTGCACTGTATATAAAATGATATACTTACATTAATGATGCATCATTACTAAACATTTACTTGCATAATTTGCATTTTATAATAATCTAATCAGTCCAGTATGTCTTTTTTTTTAATGCACTGATGCTTCCCCCCCAAGAAAAGACACTCTAAAAATGCTGGGTTTTGCCCCTATTTGACCCAACATTGGGTTACGACAAACCAGCCTTTTAGTTTAATTTGTTTTCAATTGGTTTAATTTGTTTATTTCTTTGTTTTCATTAAATATATATTTTTATTATGATAATTACTATTATTCTTCTTATTTTTATTTTTATAATTTTTTTTTTAATGACACTTTTAAAAACCAATGGTTGGATTTGTCCATTCTAGGTTACAACTTTGCTGGGTTAGGTAGATTTATAAATAAATCTGTTAAGGGTTCATTTGATATACAAATATACATTTATAATATTTGTTTGTTTTATATAAAAATCCAAAATTCCATACAGAACATGCAGACATAACCATAATGTTGTTATTATTATATCACCGTCACAGCCAGGCCAGGTTCTCTCCACTCACCTGAATTCGAATCACCAAGCGCACCTGCATGTCATCCCCTTCATCACTAGTCACCCATAAATACCTGCATGTTCCCTCACTTGGGGTTCAGCCTTGTTGCATCAAGAAGGACAAAAACGGTCAGTCGATTCTTGGTTATTGCCAAGAGTTATACTTACCTTGTCTGCTCCTTATATATCTTAGTGCCTCAGTGTCTCTTCCTAGTATGAATCCATCCTGGATAAAGTTTTATTTGTTTTATTTCAGCTTGAATAAAAGCAGTTTTTAATAATAATAAAAATGTCAATATTATTAGCCCCCTTAAATAATATGTTTTTTTAATTGTCTACAGAACAAACCATTGTTATACTAACTTGTCTAGTTAACCTAATTAACCTATTTGAACTTTTAAATTGCACTTTAAGCGGAATATGAGTACCTTGAAAAATATCTAGTAAAATATTATGTACTGTCATCATGGCTCTGTTAAACAGAAAAACATAAAAAAAAAAATAATTTATTAAAAATTCTATTTCTAATAATAAGTAATAATTCTGACTGTATTGAAACCGGGAAATAACCTGGAATTGAAAATAACCTGTCATGTATATGCTTTTTAATAAGTTAATAATTGTGCAGACTCGTATGTATCTTAGTATAATTTGCTTTTTTAACTAATCCCAAGCAATAATGTTACATTTTCTGTTCTTCCAACTTTTTATCAATTGTAATTTTTACAGTGTATAAAAGTCATGAGCAAACAGGTGAGTTTTATCCGGGAGAGTTGAGAGTCAAGGCAATATGAGCATTTCTCTCCAAGAAAGAGCAGGGTATTGTGTCAGTCCACATACCGAAGCAAATTCCGTAACCTCGCCAATAGTTTGAAGTTTTTGCTCCCTTTCACATTCTCACCCAGCGGCCCCTGCCCTGCAGGTCTAGTAGACCTAAATATAACTCAGCCATTAAATTACAGCAACTCTAACACTGATCCCTCCTTAGTCCAGCTCTGGGAGTGCAGCCGACTCACCTCTCGCTATTTAACTCATCACTGCACTGAGTGCTAATACCCCTGAACCGCCATCCGTCTCACACCTGAATTCCTCCTCCCACCAAATAGAATGATCACCCCCTGCACCAAAACAAAGAGAACCTTCCTGGAAGTCTGTTTTGATACAGGTTACCATAGAAATGAATCGGTGTTGCTCTCTTCTGAGAGCTTGTTATGTGCCGTATCAGTGATGTGTTTTTTCCTCTGGCCCCAGTTCATCTGTCAAACCGGGTTTTTCTCCTTCAAAATAATGATGGCGCGCAGAGCACAGGGCCCGGCTCAGGCAGCGGCTCATTTCAGGTGGCTCTGCAGTGTGCAGCTTGCACTCCTCAGGGGTCTGCTGCCGTGGAAATGGCCCCTGACATGAACAGACACAAACAAGCACTCACTACAAGTGCTGCTGGGGCTTATTTAGCCTTAATCAATATGGCGGCTGGGTTGTGCCTGCTTGTTTTTCAGCACTAGTCAGGGGAGAAATGTTGTAGCGATAAGGATGGCAAGCATGCATGTGTTTTGTTAAGATTATAGAGCAGTGGCTCTCAACCAGTGGCCCGTGGCCCACTAGGGGGCCTTAGTGATCCTCCGTCAGGGGAATAATTTAAACTTAATTGAATATATTCCTATAATTAATTTATTGTATGATTAATATGTTAAATCAAAAGTACGCTGGTCTTTTTTTTTTCATACATACAGTATAGTATCCCGAGCAGTATCAAATCAAAATGTGCTATTCTTATTTTTATATGTAGTGGTATAGTGTTTGTTTTAAATGATGTATCTGTGCACTTCATTATTTTGTAAAAAATAAAATAAAATTATATATTATAATATTATATTATATATTATAATATAATATTTAATCAATAATCATAATCTTCCCTCCTCCCTTAAAAAAAAAATATAAAATTTACTTCTGCTCCACATGCTTTTAGGGCAGGTCTTTAAGGGCTTATAGAACAGAATTATTGCAATTGTCATTAACATTATTACAAACAATTAATAATTGTCATTTTTGTGATGGCTGTTTTGATGCTGGTTATAATCGTAAAAATAACAGCCAGTAAATAGATTTAGGAAAAATGTGCTACAATTTGAACACATCTAGGTGGGTGAATTTGACTGTTAGCCACCTCATCTCACGTTCTCTCTTGGTTTGCAGGAGGCTGTGGTTTGAACAAATATGGTACAACTCTATCTGTAAAATGTATCTCCTTATTCTACTCATCATTGGGCATCCCAAAATATTCTGCACCAAAGGGTGCAGATGAGATTGCAGTGGAGAGTAATCCTCCACAACTCCTCCTACATTTTGTTAAAAACATACTTCTTTCAACAATCTAACTGCTTTCCAAAAAAAAAAGACGGCCTACATTTTTTTTCCCAATTATTGAAATCATTTCAAATGTATGTATGTTAACTTCTGCTTCAGGCGAAATTTAAACACAAACCATTCTGTGGCTTAAAACACAACCCCTACAGCAGTATTTTACACACAAACTATATCTCTGTCAATAAACAAATCAGTGGCGAAATTATTATTTTAATATGGATGTACAAACAAACTGTTCTCTGCACATTACTATAACATTGTGTTTTGGCACAATTGCAGTTCAATATAGAGTATGCAGTTGAACTGTGAGCATTTGTATTAAATGTTCACTAAAAGAAGCATACTTTAGGGAGGTTTGTGAGCATCAGTTGTGTTTAAGTACAGTGCATATGGGCATATGACATGATTGCTGCTTGCAACACAATTCACTGTCTGATGACACTGACCTGCCTTCAAATCAGTTTCCTCACATTCAGAATGTTTCTTTGTTGTTGTTGTTGTTGTTGTTGTTTTGTAATTCTGGAGCCATATAGTATCTACACTGAAAAAATTGACTTTGAACCAACTCCTATAATTTGTTACAGCTTTTTTTATAATTTAGCTTTGTTTCAAACTATAACATTTTTAGTCTAAATAAAAACTATTTATTGTGGTAAAATATAATACATTCACACAAAGTAAAAATATCTTTTTGTTTTTATTATTATTATTATTATTATTATTATACATAGTTTTTAGGCTGCATGGGGGCGCAGTGGGTAGCATGATCGCCTCACAGCAAGAAGGTCACTGGTTCGAGCCTCGGCTGGGCCAGTTGGCATTTCTGTGTGGAGTTTGCATGTTCTTCCCATGTTTGCGTGGGTTTCCTCCGGGTGCTCCGGTTTCCCCCACAAGTCCAAAGACATGCGGTATAGGTGAATTGGGTAAGCTAAATTGGCTGTAGTGTATGTATGTGTGTGAATGGGAATATGTGTGTGAATGGGAATATTTCCCAGTGATGGGTTGCAGCTGGAAGGGCATCCGCTGCGTAAAACATATGTTGGATAAGTTGGCGGTTCATTCCAATGTGTCGATCTCAGATTAATAAAGGGACTAAGCCGAAAAAGAAAATGAATGAATGAAAAAATGACCAAACGTCACATTTCAATCAAGAATCAAAATGCTACCTGGTGAGCAAGGAGTGATGTCATGTGGTCACATGTCAGGAAACCAGTTTTTTAAAGTAAAAATGCTACTTTGAGGAAAAACAATGCTTTTCATTTTTTCTAGGGGATGAATTGTTGTTGTTTTTTTGTTTTTTTAAGGGGGGGGTTAAGGCAAATAATGGTACATAATTATATAGGTAACATTTTACAACAAGGTACAATGTACTTAATGTGTTCATAATGTATTGCAGAACACTTCTGGTGCTCTTGAGGTGGGATACGGGTAAAGTTAGGGACAGGTTTGGTGCTATGGGTATGTTTAAGGGTGGGTTAAGGTGTAAGGGAAGGTCAACTGTGTAGTTATAAATGCACTTACAAAAATGTATTACAGGTGTATTTACATGCAGGTATTTAATCAAGCATATGTACAATGTAAAAAGTATGTATTTACACTATAAGTACTTTTTTTTTTTGCCTTGAAAAAGATTCTTCTAAATTTTAAAGAAGTACAATCACTTTGTATGATGTACAGTCTGTAAATGTCCAAAGGCTTTTCTCAGCCCACATCCTTCAACACTGCTCCATGGTAAAGCGGTCGAGAGTGGGGTCAGGGTTGAATTTCCACAGAGCACACATTGGAATCAGGAGGGTGCATATCCTCCTCTGGGCTCCAAGGCAGGTGAGAGTGCTCCAGGCAGAGGCCTATGAGTGGAGACAGGTCTGTTACCATCCAACTCTCACTGTAGACCAGGAGCAGGTTTCCCCTGTGGATCCCTCCGGCCAAGCCTGCCCTACATCTTCCATCACACTCCATTATAATTGAGCAGAGCCATGAGGTTTCCCCAGGTTTCTAAGAACGAAATCTTTAAAAACCTATATTTCCTCTTTATCGTACAAGAACTTTACAATTCTACGATAGGCACTAAATGAGCCCAAAGCACTGGGATTTATATGATCAAGCAGCAGTTTTCAAAGAACCAGTTCCGAAAAAAAGTACTCAAAGACTATTCAGAAAAGAACAGTGGATGCAGATGTGATAAGTTTCTTGGTTAATTTGTTATGATTCCTCCTGCCCTGATACTCACACGCAGCCACTTGATCCTCACTACAGATCTTATAGAGGGAAAATTATGAGATGATAGGATTCATAACAGAGATAAATAAGGAGGACTAGAGCATGCCCCGCTCTCCACAGTGGCTGTGCTAATTGGCGCAGTATGCTGGTTTGATGTGGTGAGAGAATGTCTGGGGCAGGGCAGGCGAATGACCTGAAGAGGCAACCAATTGAGAACTTACTCTCTCTTTCTCTCTCCATGTCTCCTTAGCCGTCGTTCTGTGGCTCCCTGCGCCTTTGTTGGGCTTGTGAAGTCAAGGTCTTCTCACCTGTCTTAATGATTTCTTTTGCCTTTACAAGGAAATTAATTAATATTCCAGCAAGCGAACACTTACAGGCTCATTAATCAATATGTGTCAGTTTCTGCCCATGATAAAAAATGTACTTTGCAACATAATTAATTTCCTTTCTTCTCTAGTCTGGAGTGCCCATAGCTCCAACACTTGACATGCCGCCTTTTGTGTTGAAATAGTCAGATAATACTCTGTGCCCTTACTTTAGATCAAAACAAGTCATACAACCTTACAAATGTGTAACAATTTGGTGTGTGTGTGTGTGTGTGTGTGTGTGTGTGTGTGTGTGTGTGTGTGAACACTGAGGTTATGTTTTTTCCCCCCATTACAAGAGAAGTGAGAACTCCACTCTAGTGTCAATGTCATAAATCAACTCAATCATTCATTCGTGTTGAGCAAAGTACAGATTTCAAAGATTCGATCAAGGTTTAGAACATTTTTGAAGATTCTTATATCAACAAACACTAAATGCCACCTACCATACACACACATACACTACGGCCAATTTTGTTTATTCAATTCCCTTATAGCTATGTCTTCGGGCTGTGGGGGAAACCGGAGCACTCATAGGAAATCCACGCAAACACGGGGAGAATATGCAAACTCCACACAGAAATGCCAAGTGGCCCAGAAAAGGCTCGAACCAGTGACCTTCTTGCTGTGAAACGACAGTGCTAACCACTGAGCCATCGTGCTGCCCTTCCAAAAAACAGAAAGAAAGAAAGAAAGAAAGAAAGAAAGAAAGAAAGAAAGAAAGAGTCCAAAGTCACTTATAAGCAAGGTAAAATTATTTAGTTCAAATGGTAAACATTATAGCAACTGCAGATAGTTAACTTTTATAGTCTTTCTCAGAACAGTCAGGTACAATACCAGTGATTTCCATGTGAGCCTGGAACCATGTGAGCTTTGTCAGGCCAAAGAGGATGCCTACAGGAGTGGGGACAGGGTCCTCTACAATCAGGCCAGGAACACACTGACAAAGGAGATTGGTGTGGCTAAGAAGAGCTATGCCAAAAAGCTGGAAAACCAGTTTTCTGCCAACGACCCTGCATCAGTGTGGAAAGGCCTGAAAGACATCACTAACTACAAGACACCATCCCCCAGCATTGACGGCAATAAACATCTTGCAAACGAGCTGAATATGTTCTATTGTAGATTTGAGACCACCGACCAGACACCCTACACCCGCCGTGACCATCTTTCTACACAGCCATCAACACCTTCAGCCATCCCCCTCTCCCTCCCTGCACTTCAGATCAGTGAGGATAATGTGCGTCAGATCTTCAGGAAACAGAAGAGAAGGAAAGCACCAGGCCCAGATGGTGTCTCGCCAGCCTGTCTGAGAACCTGCGCTGACCAGCTGGCCTCCATTTTCTCACAGATCTTCATCAGATCACTGGAACAGTGCACAGTTCCATCCTGCTTTAATCGCTCCACCATCATTTTAACCCTGAAGAAACCAAAGATCACAGGACTCAATGACTACAGACCTGTTGCCTTAACATCTGTGGCCATGAAGTCATTTGAAAGACTGGTGCTAGCATATCTGAAGGACATCACTGGACCCTCTGCAGTTTGCCTATAGAGCAAACCGGTCTGTGGATGATGCAGTCAACATGGGACTGCATTATACCATACAACATCTAGCACCGGCGCCCCCCAGAGATGTGTCCTCTCCCCACTACTCTTCTCCATATACACCAACGGTTGCACTGCAAAAAGACCCCTCCATCAAGCTCCTGAAGTTTGCAGATGACACTACTGTTATCGGCCTTATATGGAACGGTGACGAGTCTGCATACAGACAGGAGGTGGAGCGGCTGGCTTTAAGGTGCAGATGCAATAACCTGGAGCTAAACACGCTCAAAACAGGGTGGCGTAGTTTTTCCTCTTTCAATTGTAGCTAACCAACCCGTAACGAATGCATCTGATTATTTTTTTATCCAAATAGCCTAACGCCTTTCCTTCATGTGTGGTAACCTGAGTGCAAGCATGTAAATTTGATGACATAATTGACTTGTCTGATTCCTTTTTACCAGCAATGACCGGTAAGCTGTTTGTAAAGCCTGTTTCTCCCGTAGGTGACCCAGCTTTGCAAATGGGCCGTTCACAATTGGCTGCTGATCAAAAGGCTGACCCGTCGTTAGTAACCTGCTTTGAGGCGGTAACAGATAAAACGAAAGCACCGAACAAAAAGGTAACGTATTTGGTTGAAAATGATGTTCTAATGTGACAGTGGGAGGACGGTGGTAGTGTTTGTCAGGTGGACGTTCCCACAGGTTACCATTCACAAGTGTTGGCACTAGCGCATGATCATGTACTTTCTGGGCATTTGGGCATACAGAAAACATATGATTGATTGGTGCGGTATTTTTTCTGGCCTGGTCTAAATTGGGATGTAGTAAATTACTGCCGTTCATGTCATGTCTGTCAATTGGTATCAATATGTACTCAGTTTGATGTGCGCTGCGATGTCCCAATGAGCAGCATCAAAGCGAAGGCTTTTGTGAAAGAAATCATTAAGTTTTGTTCAACATTTGGTTTACCAAAAATAATACAAACTGATCAGGGTTCAAATTTTACCTCTGCACTGTTCACTCAGGTTCTCAGCAAACTTGCCATCAAACATCAGCTATTGAGCTCTTAGGAACGCAGGGCATGCTGGAACGTTTCCACCAGACCCTTAAGTCCATGCTGCACGCGTTCTGTGTAAAAACGGGGAAGGACTGGGATGATGGGTTGCCGATGCTGATGTTTGCCATCAAGAATCTGTGGGATTCAGTCTGGCTGAGCTTGTTTTTGGGTACACCGTCCGTGGACCAATAAAGCTGTTAAGAGAGCAGCTGTTAACGGAGAATAAATCTCCCGCCAACGTCTGTGAGTGTGTGACTCAAATGCGTGAGCATTTAAATTATGTGTGGAAGATGGCAAAATTAAATTTGTCATCCAAACAGGCTTACATGAAAAATGTATTTGATAGAGTGTTGCACAAAGTTTTCAGCCAGGAGATTAGGTGCAGGTTTTTCTTCCACTGCCAGGCTCTGCACTCCATGTTCGCTTCTTAGGGCCCTACGTAGTGGAACAAAAACTCAGTGAAACAAATTATTTAATTTGTACCCCAGAACGTAGAAAGAAATCCTGTGTGTGCCATATAAATATGTTGAAGGCTTACGTGGATAGAACCGCCTCCACTAAGCCCGTGTCTGAAACCGCACCCATGTTGATATGCGCTCCTCTGTCTCTTGTTGTGGATTCTGAGGATGACAGGTTAAGGGACACAGAGATAGTGACTGCACCTCCAAAGTTGTGTAATTCTGAAGCATTAAATAACCATGAAGACCACTTGTTATACCTCCCATATTCACAGCGCACGGATGTGGTTTCCCTAATCCGTAAGTTTTCCTCTCTTTTTTCAGATGTGCCCAGTCAGATGCATGTGCTATTTCACGATATTGAAATTATTAATTTGCCACCTATAAAACAACACCCGTACAGACTTAACCCTGTAAAAAGAGAGAAGATGCAGATGGAAGTTGATTACTTGCTTAAGTATAGTCTAGCAATTTACAGCTGTAGCCATAGAGATTGCCCTGTCTGCTGGTCTCCAAGCTGGGCCGCTTATACAGATTCTGTACAGATTATCAAAAAGTGTACAGTTTGACCAGGCCAGACTGTTTTCCGTTGCCCAGAATGAAAGATTGTATAGATTGCGTTGGTGCTGCATCATTTGTGACAAAGCTTGATTTGTTAAAAGGCTATTGGCAGATGCCACTAACACAGCAGGCGTCAGATGTTACAGCGTTTGTAACGCCAGATAACTTTCTGCAGTACAACTATATGGCCTTCAGGATGCGAAACGCTCCAGCAACCTTTCAAAGGTTGATGCAGATGGTATTGTCCGGCATTAGAAACTGCGAGGCATATCTTGATGATGTAGTGATATATTCTAAATCGTGGAGCGACCACATGAACACACTGCGTTTAGTGTTCACCCGCCTAAGCGAAGCCTCATTAACCATGAATCTAAAAATATGTGAATTTGCTAAGGCAGTGGTCACTTACTTAGGGAAGCAGGTCGGACAAGGACAAGTGCATCCGGTGGAAGCTAAGGTGGAGGCTATTTTCAATTTCCCTGCCCCCACCACCAAACGAGAATTACGTTGGTTCTTGGGTATGGTGGGTTATTACAGCAGTTTTTGTAAAAAATTCTCCACAGTCGTTTCCACTCTCACCGACCTGTTAAGTGGTTCCAAAGAGTTTGTGTGGGGTTGGAAATGTGATTATGCCTTCAGTGCCGCCAAAGTTCTTTTGTGTAGTGCCCCAGTTCTCTCTGCTCCTGACTTTATTCACCCTTTTAAAATTGAGGTTGATGCCAGTGCATTGGGGGCTGGGGCAGTGCTGCTTCAGGAAGGGTAAAATGGAGTGGACCACCTTGTGTGTTATTGTTCAAAGAAATTTTTAAAAACACAGCGACATTACAGCACCATTGAGAAGGAGGCTCTAGCATTACTTCTTGCCCTCCCCTCCACCCCCCGCTTTTTTGAAATTTTGAAACTTTACTCTGAAAGTTTGAAATTGTTGTTGAGAAATATTATTAGCGATACTTGGGTGTTGATTGTGTATTCCTGTGTTGTGTGAAACGTTGGTCTTCATGTTGTTGTGATCCCTCTAGTGTTCCACGAAGTAAGTTTGGTTTTTGGCTTTTGTTTGTTGTCACTGTAAAAATATTGTATATAAACGGTCTGAAGCAGTAGGGATTGGATTCCACACTTTTCTTTATTGTAAATATTTTCTTTTGTTTTTATATATAGGTAGGAAGTGAGGTTTAGTATTGTATTTTTATTTTCTTTGTAAGGTGTAGGTAGTTTTATTGTGGATGTTTAGGTAGAGTGTGCTTTTTGTTTGTTATTTTTTTTGCTGTGTCCTCTCCAAGGTATAGGCTTCATGTTTTGGGTGTTTTTAAAATAAAAAAAGAAAACAACCAAAAAAAAAAAGACAAATAAACTGACCCGACTCTAGGGTTCATAAAAGTGAATTTTATTTGTCGAGAGTTTTGTTAATGGTACGTCCCTGACCCTAGACCAGGGTTGTAACACTGAGCACAAGTTTCTTTATGTTTTATCTCCATATAATGGTCTACATATCTAAACTAAACCTTCTGGAAGGAATGGCATCTATCCACCTCCTCACTCTACAAATAATCACGTGAGCACCAGCAAACGTGGCCTAGCAAGGCCTCGTACTGTGCACTGACCTACTCCTACCATCAACTCAGGAAGAACATTGGAATATTTGATTTCCAGTCAGGTGGCCAAGCACTACTTACACTGTCCTTCAATAATGATTACTCAACGTATGCCCCCGGGACCCCTCCTCCAGCCCCTCACATCTCCAGCACAGATGTGCAGAGATTGCCACAAACAGTGCCCTCAACTGTGATAGATTTTCACAAACAGTCTTCCTGGTGTTTGGCTAAGCACTGTTTGGGCAGATGTCAAGAAGCATAATTTCATTGGAAAGTTCAACCCATACCTGCTGCCGACTGGGTTACTGAGCAGTGTTAGCACCCTGGGGTGAAGCAGGCCTCTGAGGTTGGCACTGAGCTCTTCTCAGTAATGAGCAGCCAGTTCTGACCACCACTCTCTTTTAACTATACCCATGGTTTGCTTAGGCAAAACTCACAATGTATTGCTCAACAGACCAAGCCAAGAAGTATCTGTCTGACAAGAGATCTCTTACAGCAGTGAACTGTAACCTATATTTTATTTTCTGCAAGTGCTTTTATTTAGGAATTCTCCTGCAATACGTTTAAATACATATAAAATCTAATCTATCCAAACCCCTCTTTCTGAGAGTGTTTACACTAGCTCAATTTCTTTTTAAAACAGGCAATTGTTCCCTGGCATCCATACATTTTTGGAAATGTTAGGTTTTTGCTTAGGTTTTGTGTTTTCTATTGTGAGTATACACAAATAAATGTAAACTTACAATTTCAAGCAAAGTCTTACTCTTATCTGTTACAGCTAACATTACAGAGTATGATTTGTTTTTGCATTTTAATGACAAAATCTGTGGTTGTGCCTGAGCATCTTTCATGTACATATCATAGCATCACTAATACTGCTGCATCCAATCAAAGAAACATAGATACATTTTAGAAAGTTACACTGCACAGTTTGAATGGTCTACTGTACTGTATGTCTGCATTGCACTGACGCATTTATAATATTTCAATACGTGGACACTGGAACAAGAGTAAACTACAAAGCCTTGTTCCCATAAAAATATTCACAATTTAACATTTGGTTGCTGTACTATTATATAAACAAATGTTGTTCTAAAAGAGTACCGTCTGTTTAGCTTAAAATAAAACATGGCCAGACACGTATATGCTTTGTTTACAAGTTGTTTATAATGAATGCCATTATAATTAGTTTGATTCACACTTTTGAAATATGTAATTTTAGATTGTTATCTTAATCTCTTCTTAACTTAAACATGATTTATTTTCTCTTAATCAAATTTAATATTAAACTTATGTTAGTTGTTGTATTTAATTTTGTATTTAACTAATACAGTAGCACCTATTTTGCACGTGCATGCTACAGTATGTACTTCTCATAGTTACTACATAAGCTGGATAACTAGTGATACCCATAAATTTGTACCCCTGAATCTAACCTTAACTCATATAGTTACCATATACTGTATTACCAGTACTTTTTTAGGTAAGTGTATTGTAAGTACATGTAAAGTACTAAGTGGATTTTACAGCACTAAAAACAGCATGTCAACAACAGCATGAACCAAACTGTTACAAACTTCAGTGTTTTAGACTAAAAGTAGGCATTGTTCACTAGCCGACATTATGCAAATCTCTTAGAAGCCTTCAAAGGTTTGTGCAGGAAGTAAGCTTGGAATTACTGACAATTTGTTTCAGGCCGTTCAGAATAGGAATTAGTTTCTGTTGGAAGACAATAACTAAATTGATCCCTTTAAATTGCACTTTGATCTTTGAAACTTTGCAGACCTTTTACATTCACAAGCAGCTATATATACATGAAAGATTTATTTATTTATTTTTAAAGCTTAAATTAGCCTCTCAGTACAAATTATTTTGAACAAATTGTTGAAATATATTGTTTTCTCATCATTCCTTGCAAAAACAAATTCTTTGCTCAGGGGGAAAAGGCCCACAGGCTACTCTCCTACTGGATAAAACCAGCTTGTTGTAATCCAATGACAGCACACGATCTTTCAGTTGTACTTCTTTAGTAAACAACAAGTAAGGCTAGAATAATTTAAATACTTCCCACAGCAATAACAAGGCAAATTAGCTTCAGAGTTCACGAACAGTATATGTATTTCTCGTAAAAAATTAATGACGCTCTTGAATTCTATGGACATTAATAACGCTCACTATTAACATCTCAACACCCTTCCTCTTGTATGTAGCATGCTGAGCCTTCTCATAAAAAGGAAACAAATGTAATTTAGTGCTACGCATCAAATATTAAAACTGTATCTGTAAAATAAATAAGTAGAAAGACCAATATACAAATTTACAAAACACAGACATGGCACGGAATTGAAAATAAATGAGGGTTCATCTGACATACTTAAAAAATGATGTACAATGAGGCAAAAACTGCTCTGGGATATTTTTGATCAAATTATTAATGAGTATTTATCTATTATTTATGAAGCCGAGTGTTAACTATTTATCTGAAATGAATGCATACAGCACTGGTTTCCATAGCTCAGCACTAATGCTGTTTTTCTTTCGGAATAAGTAGCCGTCAGCTGTTATATGGAGGCTGGAGTTCTGCTGCTCATGAGTGTGTAAATGTCAATATCTCAAAAGGTGATTTTACGGTTCATTCAAGCACTGATAAGAAATCATTAGACTTTTTAAGGTTATCGACAGCTTCCAAGAGGCATTTAATGCATAAAAAAGCATTTTTTTGCAGTTCGTTAGTTTTGTGCATCTTAAATTGACTCGTCAGGACACTTTTTGCACGGGTCAGCAAGCACACCACAGCGAAACCACATGACTATTTAATGGCCGTGCCTGAGTTAATATCCTGCTTTTCATTCGTATGTGCTCCTCGACTGCTCAGAAAAGTTTGCGTTTTGTTTTTGAAACGTAATTCAAAACCAGTGACGTGAAATGAACCCAGACGTGGGTGAAAATGCCAAGAAGCGTTGTTAAAAACCTAATAAACCTATTAGGACTGGGAATAAAATTCGCCTCGTCTGTCGCTATGTGCTTTTTTTATGGTCTAGATCTACCTTTTGCAATTTAAAAACTGATGCATTAAAGCATTTAACCCCATGCTTCTTCGCGTGACACTCATCAGATGGGGTTTTTAGGGTAAAAGCTGTTTCTGGAGGGCACACTTTGTACAATTCTTCCCCCTGTCCTTCCATCCTCCCCCTCTCACTCCCCAGTCCTGACATCCTTCGTCTGAAATGCACTATGTGTTAACACTACAGAGGCGAGAGGAGTCAAAGAAAAAAAAAATCCTGCAGGTACCCTATGGGCACCTTTCAAATTAAGCGTCTGGCTGCTGTGTCTTATGTGCAGTTTTGAAACATTAACAAGACCTTTGAGAAAAGGGGATGGGGAGAGAGAAGGGTGAGGAGAAGAGTGTAGAACATAGCATGACAGTCTTTAATGATTTATTGAACAGATACAAATTATTTTGGCCCTGGACTCTACTGTTTGGTGGAAGTCAATGAGAAGGCAAGTCAGGGCATGCCATGGGCATTCAGCAGGGCTGAGAGAGGCATTGTGTTTTAAAGAAGGAGAAAAGGAACTCAGGAGATTGCTGAAGAAAGATGAGGTTGACAGACTGAGACCCAGAAAGATTTACGTCCTTCGGCATACGTATATCTCCATATCTCACCGGCTGACATTAAACTTTAGGGTTATGCTTCTGTTGAATTCCAAAAGATTTACAAAGATGAATCAAAGAAAATACACACACATATATATATATATATATATATATATATATATATATATATATATATA
>CAIGQW010052626.1:763800-796383 GCA_903798125.1 Danio choprae | reverse complement strand
TATATATATAACATTTAACAATGTAAATAACAAATACTGAACAAAAAACTTATAAATAATGAAAATAAATGTTTACTGCTCCCATAAATTGTAATTATTTTCTTAAGCTTAAAAAAGCTTTTTTTCCCACTGTGTTTCTTATTATACTTTTCCTCTGGAGAAATTCTGTTTTCTTTTAGTTTTGCTGGAATGCATTAATAATTGAATGAACTAATTAATGTTTTTAATAATACCTATTATTTATTATTATTAATTATTTATTATTAGGCGCAGTGGGTAGCGCTATCGCCTCACAGCCAGGGTCAGTTGGCAAGCCTCGGCTGGGTCAGTTGGCATTTCTGTGTGGAGTTTGCATGTTTTCCTCATGTTCGCGTGGGTTTCCTCCAGGTGCTCCGGTTTCCCCCACAATCCAAAGACATGCACTATAGGTGAATTGGGTAAGCTAAATTGTCTGTAGTGAATGAGAGTGTACAGGTGTTTCCCAGTCATGGGTTGCACCTGGAAGGGCATCCGCTGCCTAAAACATATGGTGGATAAGTTGGCGGTTCATTCCGCTGTGGCGACCCCTGATTAGTAAAGCGACTAAGCTGAAAAGAAAATTAAATGAAATTATTATTATAATAATTAATTAATTATTCATTTAATATTATTTCCCCCTTAAGAAATTGTTATTTTTTTGTAGCTGCCTTATTAACCTAACTTGTCTAGTTAATCTTATTAGTTAAGCATTTAAAATGCACTTCAAGCTGAATACTTGCAAATTAACTAGTAAAATATTATGCACATCATCATGGCAAAGACTAAATAAATTAGTAATTAAAACTCTTACATTTAGAAATGTGTTGAAAAAATATTACCTTTCTTAAACAGCACTTGGGAATTTAGTTTTTAAATAATTAAAATGTAACAGGCTGGCACATAACTATATACTCAGATTTCAAAAACGGATACAATTTTTAATTCATAATATACACTGAAAAAAAGTTATTCACTGGATTTACCATTTTCTATGTGCTGAATTTAAACAAACATAACATTTATTAATGTTCAACTTAGTTTGTTTAAATTCGGCACATATAAACTGTTTGCAACCAGTTACCTTTAAAACAATTTAACAAATCAGATGAATCATACTACACTGTACTGCACATGTACTACACTGAAAGGTGCTGTGTTACATATATTGAAATCATTTTGGAATTTAAGCCGCAGAACAGCGTGTAGTGTAGAAAAATATAGAAATGCCTATATTTTCCTTATACACACATCTAAAGTAAGATAATGTACCACAAAATGCACGTTTAACCAGGTGTTTGTATGCTGACAGAAAGGTAAAACAATGATTGAATTAAAGCGCAGAAAGAAAGAAAAAAGCCATATCAAATCACATAGTTTTAAAGAGATTTTGATAATGAACATTTGCGTCCAGCTAATGAATTTTTAATTGGGCTTTTAGCAAAAGGCTGAAAGCATGTTTTATTATCAAAAATTTAAAATAACTCTGCATAATAACTCAAAGCAGCCTGCTTTTCCAGCCGAGTGATTTGTAAACACAAAGCAGCCGGTTAATGGCAGAACTGTAGTATAATTGCTGTGTTGTTGCAAATAGCAACAACCCACACGTTGGTATGAGGCATATATCATTAGTCATTACTGTACCAGTGTCATAGAGGTGTTTCACAGATTAACACAGAGATCATGTACATAATGATAAATCCCCAAAATAGAGCAGCTGAAATTAGTTTCCCATGGCATAAAGTGCTCAACTTAAGAGCAAAAGCATCACTGTTTCACCTCTCTCCTAGCTTTACTGCTCCTTATAATTAACACAAAAGGATCTTCTACTGCGAATTAACCAAAATGCATGAATAAAACATATTTCAGTCTTCTGATGTCTCAAACCATTTTTTTCCTCTTTTTCTTTAAATCTACCTTAGTAATGAAAGAGCATAAAAAAGCGAGAAAAGGTTAGAAATAGTACACTGCAAAAAAATAAAATATCTAAATATGAGAAATATATTAATAATTTAAGAAGAGACAGACTAGAAACAACTCAAATTATCTGCCAGTGCAGTAAGATAATTATACTTGGTGAGAATCCTTGAAATAAGAAAGCTTACCTAAAATCTTAAAAATAAGTATTATAACCCTTATTTCAAGCAGTGTATTTAATCTAATTGGCCCTTTTCACATTTCCGGGTTTCTTAGTAGCGGAAGGCATCATAGTTGGGTAAACTTAGAGCACAGTTGTCAGCATCCTGCCCTCCTGTAGTTTGTCTCCATGCCTCTAGAGGCCCCCTGTTTTCCCCACTGCCTTAGTTTTTCTTTGTGGGTCCGTGTTAGTGTTATCCAGGTCACCTGTGTCTTGTTTCCTCTAGTATATTTAAGCTGACTATTTTCCCCTGCTTCCTCACTTGGTTTTTGAGTCCCTGCCCTGTGTTTCCAGCCCTGTCTGGCTATAGCCTTCCAATCTGCCCCAAGTAAGGAATCCTGAGTTCTATTGTTCTCTGATTTTGTTTTCTCCCCTCGTGGAGTCTTTATTTTTCTCTTGTGAGTTTTTCCTTTGTTTTGACCATTATTTATACCTCGGCCTGAGAAGAACTTTTGTTGAATTATTCTTACAAAGACTTTCTTAATAAATCTTCATTTCCTGGCATACTGCCTTGAGTGATGCGTTTGGGTGCAACATCATCACTTCTGTGGCTCCTCAACCACCACACCAGAGACTGGGGTTCAAGCCCAGCCGCTGACAGAACCGAGTCACTCATGGACCCAGAGACACTCAGCTCCAAGGACCTGTTGGCAATAATTGACAAGCACGAGTCATCTTATCCTCAGTTGCCAGGAGGAGCTGATGGGCAAACACTCTCAACTTCTAGCCGATGTAATGGCTTCCATCCATAAGCTTTTTGAATGGCTCCCTGGTGCTTCACCTTCCTCTGCTTCACCCCCGAATGCAACAGGCCTCATTCAGTTGCGGAGCTCCGACTACCACCTCCTAAGCTCTTCACTGGGGATCCTAGTTCCTGCCAGGGTTAACTCACCCAGTGCTCCCTGACTTTTGAGTTCCAGCCCTCAAGTTTTCCTACAGACTTCTCCAAGATTGCTTACATAATTACCCCCCTCTCGGATAAGGTGCTTTCCTGGGCCTCCGCGGTGTGGCAATCAAAGGATGCCTGCTGTGAGTCCTACGCGGCCTTTGAAGAAGAGTTCAAGCGAGTCTTTAATCATCCAGTTAGTGGTAGGGAAGCTTCCAAGCGCCTACTTACCCTCCAACAGGGCTCCAGCAGCACTGCAGAATTTGCCATTGAGTGCCAGACCATCGCGGCAGGGAGCGGATGGAACGATGAGGCTCTGATGGTCTGCTTTCAGGTAGGGTTGTCCGAGCCTCTTCAAGATGAATTAGCCACCCGGGAACCAGCTGCTGATCTCGAGTTCCTCATTGCTATGGCCATCTGCCTGGACAATCGCCTGAGGAAGCGGAGAGTGGCTCGCCGCAAGGCATCTCAATCCCAAGTTCCTGTGAGCAGGTCTGTTTCCCCAACCCATTTTCACGCATCCAGGGCTTCTCCAGCCCCTGAACAGCTCCATGATTTCCGGAGGACATGCAGTTGGGTCATTCCAGGCTCTCTCCTAACGAGAGGGAACGCCGCATGAGGGAGCGCCGTTGCCTCTACTGTGGTCCTTCCGGCCACTTTTGCTCCACTTGTTCCGAGCTCTCGGTAACAGATGCCCCCGCTCAGCTACAGGAGGGCTGTGATGGAGAAAATTACAGCTCCTCCTGCTAATGCTGTCCTAGCCATTCCAGCCACTCTGTCCTGGGAGGGCCACCTGCATCCGGTTCAGGCCATGATCGATTCTGGCACTGCAGGTGACATCTTGGATCTATCTTTTGCTAAGAGACTTGGGATCCCTACCCAACTTCTTCCTCATTCCCAGGCAGTTACAGCATTGGATGGCAGACCTCTGGACCTCAGCCCCTAGTTATAAATCTCAAGAGTCTGTCGACCTGTCTGGAATCTCCAGAACCTATCATCAGTTTAAGGCAGTGTTCAGCAAGTCCCGAGCCACCTCCTTACCACCTAACCACTCTTCTGGCTGTGCCATTGATCTCCTCCCTGGTTCCTGCCCTCCTAGGGGTCGTATCTTCTTGTCTTCCCCCGAGCGCACTGCAATGGATACCTACATTAAGGAATCCTTAGCAGCCGGCATCAGTTGTGCCTCTACTTCCCTGGCTGGGGCAGGCTTCTTCTTTGTGGGGAAAAAAAGATGGTGGTCTTAGGCCATGTATCGATTACCGAGGTCTTAACAAAATCACGGTTCGAAATCTTCCTCTCATGGCCACTGCCTTCGAACTGTTTCAAGGGGCTTCCATTTTTACTAAACTGGATCTACGCAACGCTTACCATCTCATACAGATCCGACAGGCCATTATGAGTTTCTGGTGATCCGTTCGGGCTCACCAACGCCCTTGCTGTGTTCCAGGCCCTGATTAATGATGTTTTATGGGACATGCTCAATCTATTCATCTTTGTATACCTTGACAATATCCTTGTTTTCTCAGGATCATTGGAGGAGCATGAAGGCCATGTTAACAGGGTCCTCTAGAGACTTCTTGATAATCATCTCTACTTGAAGCCAGAGAAATTTAAGTTTCATATTACCCAGGCTCAGTTTCTCGGGTTTATCATCACTCCTGGCCATGTGGAGATGGACCCTAAGAAAGTCGAGGCTGTTCTTAACTGGCCCATTTCCTCTACTGTTAGGGAAGTTTAACGTTTCATCGGTTTTGCAAACTTCTATAGGAAGTTCATTAAAAGTTTCAGCTCTTTGGTGGCCCCATTGACTGCGCTGACCAAGGGAGGAGGAATCAAGATCCACTGGGGTCCGGAAGCAGCAGGGGCCTTTCAGGATCTCAAGCGCTTCTTCACTTCAGGATCTTCACTTCCGCTCCAATTCTCTTGATCTCTGACCCAGAGAAACCTTTCATGATGGAGGTGGATGCCTCGGATGTGGGCATAGGAGCCATCCTGTCACAAAGGGGTGAGGATGAAAAATTACACCCTTGTGCTTTTATGTCTTGTCGCCTGTTGGATGCTGAGCACAACTACCACGTGGGGGATCGAGAGTTGCTTGCGGTAAAACTCGCCTTGGAGGAGTGGAGCCATTCTCTTGAGGGGGCTCAGCACCCTTTCCAGGTTCTCACGGACCACAAGAACCTGGAATATTCCAGCAGGCCAAATGTCTGAACCCTCTGCAGGCTCGATGGTCCTTGTTTTTTAATCGTTTCCACTTTCTTCTGTCTTATAGACCCGGCACCAAGGCCCTGTCCTAAGCCTGCTCCCCTGAAACACAGTAGAAACCTTTGGAATAAATTATTCCAAGGTTTAGGATCGTCGCGCCCATTCAATGGGAATTGGAGAGGGTGGTGCGAGAGGCTCAAGCCCGAGAGCATGACCGAAGAGAAAGTCCTGTGGGATGCTTGTACATACCTTAATCTGCCCGGTCCCAGGTCTTGCAGTGGGGTCATAAGTCTCCCTTGACATGCCATCCGGGTATTGCTCGCACTCTAGATTTTCTCCAACAGCGGTTTTGGTGGCCTTCCATCAAGGAAGGCGTTAGGGGCTATGTGGCGGCCTGCCTCGTGTGCAATCAGGGAAAGTCTACACATCAGCCACCTCAGGGATTGCTCCATCCCTTAACTATTCCCCGTAGGCCATGGTCGCAACTTTCTTTAGACTTTATCACGAGACTCCCACCATCCCAGGGCAATACTGCCATCCTGGTGATTGTTTCTAAGGCCGCCCGGTTCATTCCCCTGCCCAAGCTGCCTTCAGCTAAAGAGACACCTGAGCTTCTCATGAACCATGTCTTTAGTGTATTTGGAATTCCCCTGGATATTGTCTCTGACCGATGGCCCCAATTCTCGTCAAGGTTCTGGGGAGCCTTCTGCAAGCTTATTGGGGCCACTGCCAGCCTACCATCTGGGTTCCATCCTGAGTCTAATGGTCAGACGGAACGGATTAATCAGGATCTGGAGACCACCATGCAATGCATTGTGGCCAACAACCCCACCTCATGGGCTACCTACATCATGTGGGCTGAATATGCCCACAACACCCTCATGTCCTCAGCCACTGGACTATTCCCCTTCGAATGCCAGTTCTGGTATAGCCCCCCATTGTTTCCTGAGGAAGAGACACAGGTTGGTGTTCTCTCTGCCCAGCGTTTCATTCAGCGCTGTCGGCAGACCTGGAGGAAGGCTAGGCATACTCTTCTTCAGACCTCCCAGAGATACCGACGTCAGGCTAATCCCCGCCGCCGGATGGCCCCTAATTTATCATACATTGTATCTTCTTTGTAATTAAGATGCAGGTAAAATACCTAACTTTAAGATTCAGTAAGTATTAAAAAGATAAATAATCTTAAAACAATCATAATGATCCTTCTCAATCTAAAACTTGAATAATATTGTATTTTTAAAACAAGATCAATCATTTTTTTTAGCTAGAAATAAAATTGTAACTCTTGACTAGATAAGGATTTTTTTTTTGCAGTCGAGTGGGAAGAGTGTGTTTTGAAGTGAGCTTTTTTTGAATTCCCATACAAGAAATCAGCTTTTTATCTGTTTGTTTATAGTGTAAATGTTTCACTCTCGCTGTGTTTGTTCGGACACCTGACGTAGGTTTTTGACATTTGCACCAAGTTTGAGATGAAAGTTGCGTCTACATGCCGGAGAAGCCTGTCTGTCTGCGAGACGATGAGAGACGGCCATTTGTAAGCTAAGTTGTGTGAAAAGTAAGGGCTGCTTGTCATCAACAGATTTATGAAGAAAGATACATTCTCACAAGACAGTGGGGAATGTGCTACCATTTGTCAGATGAAAGTTACTGCTTTTCCCAAAGCTCACTGGAGTTCTGATATTTGCTTTTGGAGATGGATTGGAGTGGGGTGCAGGGGGTCGCCTACATCATTTTATGAGGATTCTATTTTTTTTTTTTTTTTTTATGTAAAGGAATGGCTAAAGGCATATCACTGAGTTTTACTGACGTTTTTGCAGATTTATTCACTTTGAATTCTGTTAGTCATCCCAGAAACTTATGGGTCAGCCATTTTAGGACAGTGTAAGATTGGATTTTATTTTAGCTTTTAAATAGGCTTTTAAATATTTATGAACTGTGTTATGAACATTTTAATACAAAGGGCATATATTTCGCCAAAAGGGTGTATTTTAATTGAGATTGTAATATTTCCACTATAACTATATATTAAAGGTCCAGTGAAGTGCTTTGAAATGTGCTTTTTGTTATTTGATGTTTGACGTAATCTCAACAAAAAATGAAGACAGTGTGGGACATAAGGTATCTCCTCCCCTTTATAAAAAACAGCCAATAGCATTTCGTTTTTAGTGAGCGTGATTGAGATCAAGCGCATAAAATCTTTTCAAATCTTGAAATGACAAACTGCAAGCTCTGGATGTTTATATCAGTTTTACATTTTCTAAACACAAATTCAGTCCCTGTTTTTGGAACACACTAGTACACTAATAGATATCCTTAAAACTAACAGACTAAAACTAAGACCTTTTTTGGGGGTGGGGGGGTGGGGGGGCTTTACAATTAAGCCACTGGTTAATGCTTGTTAGGTAATAAGTTACTGATAACTAGAGGTGTAATTATTGAATATTAATTAATTATAGGCACACATTATTTAAGGTACAATTTTCACTATTAACAAATCATTGACTGTTATTTTTGTCTTACTAAACTTCGGATGTCCTTCTTATTAATTGTTTTTTTAAGTTAGTAGTTAGGTTTAGGTATTGGGTAGGATTAGGAAAGTAGAATAAGATTATGCAGAATATGTATTTTATTAATATTAATAAACAGACAATAATGTATCTTAATAATTGTCACGGATCACAGAAGGCAGAGACAAGGATATCGTTCACACAGTGTTTATTAAACACAAGTCTATCTTCGCACCGATCGGTGCATGCAAGCAGTTCAATAGAGTCAATAGAATCACTTCCCTTAAGTAGAGCAAGCCGATGACAGGGGTTAGTCTCTGGGTAAGATGAGTCACAGATAGCCTTGGCGGATGATCCAGATGAGCAGACAGAGAGAGTTGCGACCAAGTGAAGAAGATACCGGACAATGAAGGACTGGAGAGGGTGAGGCTATATAGTGCGGTGGTGATAACAGGAGCAGGTGAGTGTGATGAGTGAACAGGTGTTTGTGATTAATAATCAGGTGACTGAGTGCGTTGTGTGGTGGCTGGAGAGTGGTGATCGGGGCTGACAGAACATGCAGGGGGTGTGACAGTACCCCCCCCTCCACGGGTGACTCCTGGCACCCTGGACCGGCGACGTGGACGACCGCGGCCTCGAGGAGCGGGACGGTTGGGATGTTGCTGGTGGAATTCTTCGAGGAGAGTGGGATCTAGGATGTCCTCCCGAGGTGTCCATGACCGCTCCTCGGGGCCGAATCCTTCCCAGTCGATTAGATACTCGATCCGGCTGTCCCGCCGCCGGGAGTTGAGGATTTCTTTGACCTGGTAGATGTTCTCACCCAAGACTTCGGGTTGCGCTGGAGGGGGAGGCAGCTCTGGGTCTGTGGAAGGAGGAGAGACGGGATCAGTGAAGGGTTTAAGGAGAGAGACATGAAAGGCAGAAGGGATACGGGAGTGAGGTGGCAGGTTGAGGCGGTATGTGACAGGGTTAATCTGGGAGTGGATTGTGTACGGCCCTATGTAGCGGGGACTCAGCTTTCTACAGGGCAGCCGGAGACGGATGTTTTGAGTCGACAACCACACCTTGTCCCCGGGATGGTATACTGGGTTGGGTAATCTACGGCGGTTGGCGGCTTCGGTGTGTCTCCGCACTGCCCGTTGGAGATGGACGTGGGCTGAGTCCCATACCCTCTCGCTCTCCTGGAACCAGTGGTTCACCGCGGGCACTTCAGAGGCTTCGCCGGTCCATGGGAACAGTGAGGGTTGGTACCCTAGAACGCACTGAAAGGGGGTTAGTCCAGTAGAAGCTTGGCGAAGGGAATTCTGGGCGTACTCTGCCCACGGTAAGTACTGGCTCCAGGAATTCTGGTGATTGGCACAGTAGGTTCGGAGGTAGCGTGAGATCTCTTGAATCTTACGCTCGGTCTGCCCGTTAGTTTGAGGATGGTAGCCGGATGAGAGACTGATGGATGTGCCAAGTAACTGGAAGAAGGCCCGCCAGACCCTGGAAATAAATTGTGGTCCTCTGTCGGAGACGATGTTTTCGGGGAGACCATAGTTGCGGAAGACGTGGTTGAACAGTGCTTCGGCGGTTTCCAAGGCGGTAGGTAGAGCTTTGAGTGGGATGAGCTTACATTGTTTGGAGAATCTGTCGACGACCACTAATATGGTGGTGTGACCCTGAGATGGAGGTAAATCTGTGGCGAAGTCTATTCCGATGTGGGTCCAGGGTCGGCGGGGAATTGGTAAAGGTTGGAGTTTGCCTTCAGGAAGGCGGTGAGGAGTGGTGGTAACGGCGCAGACCGAACACCCCCGAACATACTGGGCTACGTCCTTGGCCATACTAGGCCACCAGTATTTCCCACGTAGGAGCGAGAGGGTTCGCCTGCTGCCCGGGTGCCCTGAACCGAGGGAGGTGTGCGTACTGTCGATGAGGGTGAGACGGTGACGAGATGGTACGTAGGACAACCCGTGAGGAAGACCCGGAGGGGCTGGCTCCTCGAGTGTGGCGGCTCGGATTTCTTCATCAATTTTCCATAGGATCGGAGCAATGGATATGGATGGTGGTAAGATAGGCTCGGGAGCGTCTTGAACGGGATCTGGTGAGTGTAGGCGGGAAAGGGCGTCCGCTTTACAGTTTTTACTCCCAGGCTGGTACGTGATGGAAAAGTTGAATCTGGCGAAGAACAGAGACCACCGAGCTTGACGAGCATTCAGGCGTTGGGCATTGCGTAGATAATGAAGATTTTTATGGTCCGTAATCACCGCAAAGGGAAATTGTGCTCCTTCCAGCTAATGCCGCCATTCCTCGAGGGCCATTTTATTA
Source organism: Danio choprae (assembly GCA_903798125.1). Lineage (NCBI taxonomy): Eukaryota > Metazoa > Chordata > Actinopteri > Cypriniformes > Danionidae > Danio > Danio choprae. Next base: position 786,326 of record CAIGQW010052626.1, on the reverse strand, counting down.
GCCAGTAATTCACGGTCCCCTATGCCATAATTCTGTTCTGCAGGACTAAGCTTGCGGGAATAGTACGCACACGGATGGAGAGCTTTGGGTTTGTCCGACCACTGGGAGAGTACGGCCCCCACTCCTATGTCTGCCGCATCGACTTCTACAACGAAGGGCCGTGTAGGATCTGGGTGTTTGAGGATGGGTGCTGCGGTAAACTTGCTCTTGAGGAGTCGGAAGGCGCGATCCGCCTCGGAGCTCCAGGCGATGGTTCTTCGACCCCCCTTGAGGAGAGATGACAAGGGTGCTGATACTGAGCTGTAATTCTTGATGAAGCGTCGGTAGAAGTTGGCGAACCCTAGGAAGCGCTGGAGCTCCTTGACGGTTTGAGGCACTTTCCAGTTGGTTACAGCGTCTACTTTGGCTTTTTCCATCTGGACCCCCGCAGCGGAGATCACATAACCGAGAAAGGAGATGGTGGATTGATGGAACTCGCATTTTTCGGCCTTTAGGTAGAGTTGGTGCTTGCGAAGACGACGCAACACTTGGCAGACTTGATTATGGTGGTCTTCGAGGTTACGGGAATAGATGAGGATATCGTCGATGTATACAATGACACATTTGTGGAGGAGATCCCGGAAGATTTCATTCATATAATTCTGGAACACTGATGGACTGTTTGCTAACCCATAGGGCATCACTAGATATTCGTAGTGGCCAGTAGGGGTTATGAAGGCGGTCTTCCACTCATCTCCCTCTCGAATACGGATTAGGTTGTACGCGCTGCGGAGATCCAGCTTACTAAAAACTCGCGCCTCCCGGAGCTCCTCAAGGGCTGCTGGTACCAGTGGCAGAGGGTAAGCGAATTTCACCGTAGCTTCGTTCAACACCCGATAATCGATACAGGGTCTAAGCCCTCCGTCCTTCTTGGAAACGAAGAAGAAGCTCGATGTGGCAGGAGACTTGGATGGCCGGATGAAACCCTGGGTGATGGCTTCGTGGATATAGCTCTCCATCGCCTCGTGTTCAGGACGGGAAAGTGGGTAGATGCGACCGTGTGGTAGTTTAGCATTGGGCAGCAGGTCGATGCTACAGTCGCAGGGCCGGTGAGGAGGAAGTTGTGTAGCACGTTCCTTACTAAAGACATCCAGGAACGAGTGGTAGGTGGGAGGAACGTGCTGAGTGAGGTGATCCAAGGCGGTTGAGTGAAGGGGAAGAGAAGGTTGGTTGTTAGGTGGGTCATGAGTGTGGTCCTTGCAGGTCTTGTTCCAGCTGAGGATCTGCCCCGTGCTCCAGTCGATGGTTGGTTGGTGTTGGATCAGCCAGGGTCGGCCCAACACAACATCGACATTAGCCCTGGGTAAGACCAGAAGGTGGAGTCTTTCTTGGTGGCTCGGTGAAATCAGCAGAGTAACTGGGCGTGTCCGGCGGGTGATCTGGCCATCGCCCAATGGTGAGTTCTGGATAGTGTAAATCTGGTACCGGGTTTCATTAACGACTGTAGGGATGCGATGTTTGCTTATGAAATTCGTGGAGATGAAGTTTCCAGCGGCTCCGGAGTCCACCAGGACGTTGATGGGAAAATCACAAGAGTTTATGGTTAGGGTTGCTTGCAGATGAGGAATGTTACAGATTGAAGGAGTGATGGAACAGGCACTCACCATTGGACGAGGAGGACGAACAGGGCAGCCTGCGATGAGATGGGACGCCTCTCCACAGTATAGGCAGAGCTGGAGACGAAGTCGTCTGTTGCGTTCTGCTGAAGTGAGATGGTAGGCGTCCGTAATCATAGGCTCTTCTAGGTCGAGAGGAGACGGTGAGGAGTGACGAAGACTAGGGGTTTCAATGGTGGTGAGTGGCGGTGAGAGAGGATGATGAGATGGTGCTCGATGATGACCAGAAGGGGTGGAGCAAGCGTTGAGGTGCTGTGAGACGCTAATAGCCTTCTTGATGAAAACCTCGAGGTCAGCGTTGTCATCATATATCACCATGTGTTGGCGAACGTTGGGTGTGAGTCCTTGACGATAAGCGGCTAGTAACGCTACCTGGTTCCACCCACTACTGGCGGCGAGAGTGCGGAACTGTAGAGTGTACTCGTGGATGGTGAGTTTTCCTTGGTTTAGTGAAATGAGTTCATCGTGGACAGACAGAGGGGTGAGTGCAATACCAAAAACTTCCTTGAAGTGCTGGGTGAAGGAGTGATAGGAATGGAGAACCGGGTTGCGGGCGTTCCAGAGGGCGTCAGCCCATTGCAGAGCTCGGCCAGTGAGGAGGGATATTAGAAAGGCGATCTTGGAAATTTCGTTAGGGAAGGATCGGGAATTGGTCTCGATATAAAGAGAGCATTGCAGCACAAATCCAGCACAGGTACTAGGATCGCCAGCATAGTTGGCGGGACGAGACAGGGCTGAGCTCGCCATAGCGAGTGGGTTGACTGGAGGATTTGTTAGCTGTTGGCTCGCTGCCGCTGCTTCCGGGTATGAATCAGCGGCAATCCCGGAAGTATTAGCGAGACCGTCCATATCTCCGGGAATGTTTTGCAGGTCCGGTATCCTGTCACGGATCACAGAAGGCAGAGACAAGGATATCGTTCACACAGTGTTTATTAAACACAAGTCTATCTTCGCACCGATCGGTGCATGCAAGCAGTTCAATAGAGTCAATAGAATCACTTCCCTTAAGTAGAGCAAGCCGATGACAGGGGTTAGTCTCTGGGTAAGATGAGTCACAGATAGCCTTGGCGGATGATCCAGATGAGCAGACAGAGAGAGTTGCGACCAAGTGAAGAAGATACCGGACAATGAAGGACTGGAGAGGGTGAGGCTATATAGTGCGGTGGTGATGACAGGAGCAGGTGAGTGTGATGAGTGAACAGGTGTGTGTGATTAATAATCAGGTGACTGAGTGCGTTGTGTGGTGGCTGGAGAGTGTGACTGGTGATCGGGGCTGACAGAACGTGCAGGGGGTGTGACAATAATAGTTAGGTAATACGCAAATTGGTTCTGAAACTATATGTTAATTAGCCATATATATATATATATTCATTCATTCATTTTCATTTCGGCTTAGTCCCTTTTACTAATCCGGGGTTGCCACAGCGGAATGAACCGCCAACTTATCCAGCATATGTTTTACGCAGCGGATGCCCTTCCAGCTGCAACCCATCTCTGGGAAACATCCATACACACCCATTCACACTCATACACTACGGACAATTTAGCTTACCCAATTCACCTATACCGCATGTCTTTGGACTTGTTATGGTGGAACGTGCTATCCACTGCGCCACCGTGAGGCCCCATATATATATATATATATATATATGTCTTAAGTGCAAGTTCCAGTGTATTTTTAAAATCAGTGTGTCTGGGAGGCTGGGAGTTGATTTCTGCCCAAATGTCATAAACCTGATATTTGTATGCAAATTAATCAGTTACTGACATTCTGCTTGAAAAACAAAGCATGTGGTGTGTATTTGTAGGAAATAGGTCATCTGAAGCTGAAAACATGAAATCTGTGCAGGTCAAGCAAGAAATAGGGCAGGGTCAAAGGTCATCGAAAAATCAACTGTTCGGTGTTAATTTTCTTTTCTTAGAAATGATGACATTACTCTAAATTAGATATATACCGTATTTTATTGACAATATTAATTTAATAATAAATGTACCTAAGGGGATAAATAAATATTTTTAGGGGGAAAAAGTGGTAAATTTATCAATATTGGACATTAGATAATCTTCTTCATCTTCTTCTTCTTCTTCTTCTTCTTCTTCTTCTTCTTCTATTATTATTATTATTATCATTGTTGTTGTTATCGTGATTATTATATTGGTATATTGGTAATAATAATAATAATAATAATAATAATAATAATAATAATAATAATAATAATAATAGGTCTGTGCAGATACTACCGTAAATCACATCAAGTCTGTTTGCTCTGTGTATAACACAGTGGGGTGCTTTGTGCTTCATGTACTTGACTCTATTGATTTTTCCTTACGCTGGCAAAAAGAGCAGTAATTATGAACCTGGAACAGCTCATTGATTTGACTCGCCATTGGAGATTTCACACTGACAAATCATTAGCTTCCTTTTTCAGGGTTCCTCCACTTTTAACTTGCTTAAATGAACGCACAATTATACTGAAGACAATATGCTGGGGAAGTGTGTGTGTTTGGAGGGGAGGGGTGGGGTGGAGACCACATTCCTCCATTTTCTTAGCACTGCAAATAGGAAATAATGATGTTTGCTTTGGAAATGAAAGCCATTTCAGTACATACTAAATGACTGTAAAGGGTGCGATGAAGAAAAACAAATGACAGCAAAATATGAGGCGGAACCTCTAATGTGAGCAGCTTTTTCATTACAAAGAAGCAGCAGTAAGGGGAAACAGAGAGAGATGGTTGCCACCATTTCAATGGAAACAAACATTGCTTTGGGCCTCTTTGTAAACAGTACACAGCTGCTATTTCGAGTGATGGGAGCTCCACCTTGTCACAACAATTCCTTAAAAGAGGAACAGTTTAATGTCAACAATATTTTCTCCATCTGCCTGTTCATGAAAAGCCTGCGGATCCACCAGGGAAAAGCTTCCTCTCACAGCTGGGGAGGTGCGGAATCTAGATTTTGTGAAGAGCGCATCATATTACATCAACTGTGGAAGACGCGCTACCGCAACCCTCAGCGGGTCCTAACCTTGGAAGAAATCCATTTGCTTAATCAATAGGTAGATGCACGTATAGATACACAGTATGTCTATACAGTATCTAACCTCTGGTAAACTAAATGTGTTATATAGAGTAATATGCTCTCGATATAACTGATCTACTTTACACACAAAATCTACTTAAAGTCCTTATGGCGAGCATGTTTCTTTTTTTAATGGAATACACAACAAGATTCAGTTCAGTTCAAGATCAAGAATGACATTCAAATAGATTCAATATTTTGCTCCTAATTTACTACCAGCTCATTACCATAAAGCATACCCAAATAATACCCTTGGTATAGTTTCAAACTATGCTAAAATTAAGTTAAAAAAATCCACTGTTAAAAAAAAATTAAGTTAAGTTTAAGTTAACAATAAATTATTATATAAGAAATCATATTTTTTAAACAAATATATACATTTAATTATCATGAACTAACAATGAAAACTAATTCTGAAACAATTATTAAGCTAAAAATCTATTAATATATTATTAACTACGAACTAATCTAACTATGAACCATGGTAATGTCAGCATCTAATATGTTTTATTTGTTAACATAATATATTGCTCCTGTGCTGACACTACAAAAACATATAATAACCAGCTACATTTTCATTAACTAAGACTAATAAAGAATAATAAATACTAAAGGCTATAAAGCATATTCAATTGACTTCAATATTTCATGCGTGATATTAAAGTATTGTTATTATGACTTCACAATACAATAGTTAAAGTGTAGCAAAAGTGTAATATTTCTGACTGACACCAGGATTTCTTCCAGGTGTTAAAACTCAATCAGGAGGCTGGTCATTTTATTAGAAGACCTCACATTGGTTCCAATTTACAGTGATCATGAATTATTTCCTTCCTTATACCTCTCCTCCTGACAGCTTCACACAGACACAAAATCCCAATTAAGGTTTCCATGAGCAGAGTGTCAGTCTCTAATTGGATTAGATTACAAACTTGATTGGGACCAATTAGCATGCCATGGCCTCACCTTTTGAAAAAGGAAAAAGTAATTTATCCTAATGGAGACGTTTGCCAAGGTGTATATTAGGAGTTTTACTGCAGTCACTGAGTCAGATGGCCTGGCCCCAGGCTCTGCGAGTTAAGCAGGCTTATAAATAGGCTGGCTGTTAACACACACGACAGGAACGGGGAATGAATTTGGCGCCGGAGCGTTTCCTTCTGCAATCAGGATTCTGTGGGGGAGCTGACACTTCACATTTAGATTGCATAGAAGTAAAGCCTCTGGTAACAGGTGTGACCTACAGTAAGCTTGACTAATGCTCACCGCTGCTCTGTCCTGGCTGGCTTTAATCGAAAATCACCATAAAGGTAATTTGCAGGAAGTAAATGTACTCTACCTTACATTAAGACCACAGAAATGAAGAAAAGCCTGGTGCTTTGCATGACACTCATTTCCACCATTTTGATACCTTATTTTCTCCTTCTTAGATTAATGCCCATCATAGACCTCCAGAAATGGCAAGACAAGACCGAAAAATAGAAGGAGAAAAAATGGTACCCAATCATGCAGATGCAGTCAGAACTTGTGGAAGAACTTGGGTGACAATGAAAGGTTAAGTGTATTTGTTATCTGAGGCAATGTAATTACCTTTAAACAATAAAGCTCAAGTCACTGCCACATTGCAAAGTGTTTCCCTACTGACTGATGGCTTCTTTAAAGTTCCTTGGCAGCTCATATATAAACAATCACATAAATTAATTACCTCATTCTGCTTGCATTTTCCCCACACTTCGCTTTCACAAAGCGAGAGGGGTGTTTAGAAATGAACACAGAGCAGGGAAGGTTTACAGAAAATCCCAGACATTTAATTGGACTTTGTGTGTATCTTTGTTTATGCCTCTCTCTACCAGTAAAATGACTAGTGAAATTATAATGAAATGCTTTGATCAGTGATAGCATTTGAATGGGGGAGGGTTTAAATATTTAAAATTTGTCTGCAGAGTCATGCTTTGATCTGCTGGTTGATTAATGAGGTTTGTTATTGAAATTGCACTAAACGAATCTCAGAGTGCCTGCCCACTGTACTTGCAAGTTGTCTCGCTGAGCGAGTGGAAAACTTACAATATTTTTTTTAAGTAAAGGGTAAACTGCTTGTTGGAATGTTCTTTTATTTTCTCCTCCTGTTTCTGAGGAATTGGACGGGAAGAAATAGTAGTTTCAGTAACACTTAATTTGTCTTCACACTCTTAAATCTTAGTAATCCTAGACACAATAGAAGAAACCCTAACTATATATGACACCAATTAAGATTGAGTTAGATTTAAATGCAAACCCTGGCCACCACTTACCCTAAAACCCAACCATAGTGACAAAAATCTAACTTTCCTACCCTTAACATTTCTAATCCTTGGTCCAAAACTCACAAGGTCAGGTCACAGGTCAGCTTGGGAAACTCTTAACAGGCATAGGCCTGTGCTCGCATCCTCATACTCCCTAATCAAAACCTTTCTAGATGATTTCTAGGTCAGGGGAAGCTGTTGTAGTTGTCGTTTTCCTGACCATATAGTAAGTACATGCAATATACTTCTATATTACTCAGTAGTTAAATTAATAGTTACATTGTAACAAGAACACCTTAAAATAAAATGTAACTGTGGTTTCTTTTAAACAAGTAGAAGTGTACTTTTCATGTTTCATTTCTTTTTACAATAACAGAGCATGTCCTGTCTTCACTCACAAGTCGTTCCCTTTACTGAGGATAGCCCCAGCATTGATATCATATTGCCGCCCTCCTGCAGAGTAAGAAACAGCAGAGTAGCGCTCTTGTAATGACGGCTGGTAACATCACTCTGAAGCAGCACCGGTGTGCCAATGTTCCTCTTCTGATGGTAGCAGACATTGACAAATGGGGTTTCCAAAGACCTTCCACCTTCACAAATATCACAACAAAAAGCAGACAGTGAATTAATCTGCATTCTCTCCAAAGTTGTGGCTTGGTTGACTCTTGATGAGCCCACCCTGGGGCCACTGGATATAAGAAACGTGCAAGGAAGCCTTGACAAAACCTGACTTGGCCTCTTCTTGCCAGTGTTTCAAGATGAACTAACCACAATGTGGCATTGCCCACTATTCAGCCAGAGCAGTATCTTTTTTAATGGCCGCTCTCACCAATGTTGATTGTGCCAAGCAAAGATTAAGATAGCACCATGTGCACCCTTCCAAGTCCTACTGAACAACATCAGCTTCGGCAAACAAGGTTTATGCAGTGGAGCAGCATTCTATGCTTTTGCTTCAGCTGTTTCAGACAAAACTCCTCCAAAACAAATCTATGCACCATGATCATGGAGCTTCTCACCGCCACAAACTTTGCTCTACAAGCTATTAAGGTGATGATGGGCCAATTGATTGGCAAGGCAAATGCCAGTTTGGTTGTGCTTGAACGTAAACTCTGGCTCAACCTATCTGAAAAAAAAGACACAGAGAAGATGTTATTTCTCAGTTTTCTCAATATTATTATAATTTTTTTTGCCTAAAATTTTGTTCAGTGCAGCTGTAGATGTGTTCACAGAGGATTCCTTTAAGGCTCATAATCATCTCAAGTAGCACAACACTTTCTTGTTAAATGACAATTAACAATAGCAACTAAAAACAATAGCAACACCCCGCTACAGGGACAATCTCCATACTAAGTCTTAGACAGTGAAGATCACATTGTCCATCTCGAAGTTCAAACTCTGTTTGCAGAAGGAGCAGTCAAATGGTAAGTCAGGCTTCCAGCTGCTAGTTTCTCATTCCATAAAAGAATAGACTCATATTAAAACTTAGGAATTCGAATTGCTCTGTCATGTGTAGGACATTGAAGATGTTAACACTAAAAGAGAGATTTGTGTGCACAGAGCTTGGGGACTGGTTTATCATAGTGGACATGAAATAAACTCACTACTGTGCTACTCATCTACTGTATATACCCCATTACAGACTGTTTTTGAGATTTGCATTCAATCTATGGTTGATCAATATACAGTACTTTTGTTTTGATGATCTTTGACTCCCCCACTCTCCCCCAGCTTTAGCCCCTCTGAAACAGATAGGTATGCGCATACTGAACTTCCTTGAAAACTGACAGATTATAGACAAATTAGAATGTTGCCTGTTGGCTCACAAAAACCTGCTCATCAGAAACATGGAGTATTTGAGTTTAAAATCTGAAAAAGTCTGTTGATTCCCAGACATTGTGTTATTTTTCTGAGTACAACACTGTACTTAATTCAAATACTAGCTTGGATCATACCCGAATGGTGTCAATGGCTGGTCTGGTTGTGCTAGAATGTCACCTCTGGTTCAACCTAACTGAAGTGAAAGATGCAAAGAAGATTACATTTTTGACTTGATTTTCAAAATTCATTTGAGCCTGAGCACTTTTTCAAGCATCAAGTGCCCCGCCTAATGTGGTGGTGGACCACAGACTGCCAAAGTCAACCTGGGCTGATCTGAAACTGTTTGTCTGAGCTGGAATCAACTCAAATGCAAGTTTGGGCCATGCCCAACTGGTCACTATCTATGTGAGCCCTGGACAACCTTGTGCCTTTTGCTGTCTTGAAAACCCCTCCAACATATCAACTGCCTCGAGATGATGCGTTTTATTTGCCTTGAATACCTTCAAACCATTCCTACAGGGGGACCATGTCTTTGTACAGACAGAAAACATGACAGGGAGGTTTTACATCAATCACCAAAAAGGCATAAGGAGGTTTTCTGTAACTGATGCTCACAGTTGTCCCCACATGAGATGTTGCACCAATTTGTAAAGGACCCGCAATTTGAGTCATAAAGCCTGTGAGGAGCTTGAAAGAAAACATGTGTTGCTCTCATCTAGGTAAGACAAGGCAAGTTTAATTATATAGCACATTTCTTACACAATTCTTATTCAAAATGCTTTACATGAGAAGAGTTAGCAACACTATCTTTGAAGCATAAGAGTCATCTTTGAGAGCTTAAATTCAAGTGGGCAGTTTTCGGCAACTGGTGATTAGCAAGGAGCATCCAACGTGCTAACCTTCCTCCATTTTTTACCACAAAACCTACTGCCACACACTGCTCACACATGCACACTACAACACACACACAGAGACACAACAAGAATCTGCTGTTTTAACTTTTTCACACTGATGAGGGAAAAACTAAACATTCACAGAGTTTGTGATGAAGATGGCGTTGTTCATGCAAAATAGTTTTGAGGATGGAAATAAAATGTATTTGCTTTTTTTTAGAGGTTTAGTGAAGGCAGGATATTTTTGACCTAGAGGGTGAATGGTGTATACAGAATTCTAGGACAACACAAGGTTTGAGATCATTAACACCTAAAATGGCCCTCCTCCTGACATCAGTTAAGCAAATAAGTGACCTGCAAGCACTCTCAGGCGGCGCTTCAATTTTAGACCAAATGACTGTAAAGTCATTCCTAACTCAAGATATGGCTATGTTCCTGTGTGTATCACTTTAATAGCCCGCCCACCTATGGGCGGTGAACACTAGTTGCCTCAGTGGTCTTGCAATGCCCCATAGGATTGAAAGCCCACTTTACCAGTAGTACTGCATCCTCCTGGGCTTGAAAAGGCGCAATTTTTGTTCACAACAACTGTGTAAAGCCCTTACTGAAGTGCTTTGACATCTGAGCTCTAATCGGTCTAAGCGTTTTTGTTTTTGATAAAAACAGTATAAGTCAGGAAACAAACTAACCTATGAGGTGAGTCACAACATTACAATTCTTTTTTTAAAACAAAAAAATGTACTGGTAAATTGGATGAAAAAAATGGGTAACAGGCTGTATTTAATTGCCTCAGTGAAGGAAAGAACTACAATTCCTTGAATTGGTGGAGCTAAAGAAAATCAAAGGATGACCGGGTCTTTTCTGTGGATGGGCACATGCTTTGGAATAATCTCTCTTATCATGTGAGCTCTGCTCCTTCATTTGATGTTTTCTACCCTTAAATCCTGTTTCTAATCTATAGATTTGGATCTCACCAAAAGATTTATTTTGCTATGCTTTGCTTGATGTGGCTCTGATTTGTAGAATTGTTTGCACAGCATCATGGGTAATGGAGTTTTTTTCTGCAAAAGTGTCACCATTAAACTTGAATGTTTTAAAATACTTTAGCAACATCTAACATTGCAACTACCATACAACAAAAAACATGTGAATGATGATTTTTTTGTCTTATTTTCTTAATTTCAGTAATACAGCATTCTGTTTGCTTCCTCAGATGAAGTTTTATTCAAATGCACTGCAGTTAGATACATTAATTATTCTTGAAGCTTCACATTAACTTGACGTACTGCCCCTGCTGAAATTTTACCTATATCTACCCTTCCCCACCATCCCACAGGTGTCTATCACCAATCAACAAGGCCAATGCAGTTAAACCCTCAGAAGAGGGCCATCCCACAGCTGACCAGGTGAAGAGAACAGAGGAACAGTGTGTGTGCGTGTGTGTGTGTGTGTGTTTGTGTGTGCGTGCGTGTGTGTGTGTGTGTGTGTGTGTGTGTGTGTGTGTGTGTGTGTGTGTGTGTGTGTGTGTGTTTCAGTCCTGAAATCTCTTCTTAAAACCTGTGAAGGAGAGGGTTTGAATTGATCAGCATCAAGCTGACAGTGTCTTTGTAGTGGGGCCGGACCATGCTGAGTTCATGGAATTCACAATAAGCTTGAATAAATGAGTGCTCCAGCACACTAAAGGCTTACATAAATGAGGAATTATTGGACACTAACTGTACCATCAGGGTCAAGGCTTTTCTCTTTAAAACGACTCCAGCTGAACAGTGAGCAACCTTAAAGACACATTTTTAACATGTAGTTTTATTTCAATAATTACATTAAGTGCTATTTGCTCGGCGTAAGTTCAAACATTCTGCATTTAAATTCACAAGCAGGAAAATAAACAGAGATAAATGTGTCCACTTGATCCAGAAATGCCTCAGTGAGTTTGCTCCACAATAATGTACCCGGCCTGTAAAATGCTGATTAAATTAGAGGAGCGCTCCTTCTTACAATACAATGCTTTCATCAGCTAATAAATATTCAACAGATAGACTGCTCCGAAAACAAATATGAGACATAGTTTGCAGTTGTTTTCATGTGACATGAATGTTTCATTAAGTGCTAAATGTAGAAAAGCCATTCCAATTTCTTCTCCAGCCGCAAGCTACACCAAACCCAAACTGAATCCTAATGAGTTTTCTATTACAGCAGGGAATTGGTAGCAGTCTGACTACAAAGCTTAATGTTTAGAGGTGAAATTAGAACAGTGTTGCCAGATAATCCGTCTCTAGAAATACAGGAAAATAGACGATTTTATGTGGTACGACATCACCAAACCTCTCCACAATTCCTGCTCATCGCAGATTTCCACTACAATCATGATCAGCGACCATCAAGCCGATCCGAGAGGCCGGAGAAGTGTGAAATTTTCATTTTAGCACTGGCCCAGGCAGGTTGTGAGAGGAAGGTGAGTAACTGAGGTTGTTGCAGGTCAGTGATGATGTATCTCCCAAAAGGTGTTGTCTGCGTCTGACAGGTGATGTAGCGGGTCATGAATTGCCTGTCTTAACATTTCAGGCCCTGCACGGACCGATGTTTCAGATGCTGTTGCGGAGGCATTATGAGGAAGAGCCACCTGCTCGTGAACAAGGTGATCAATGAACAGGGAGCTTTCAGTGGGCGCCATACCAGACTCTTATTGATGTTTCAGGACTGAGGTCTGAATCGATGGCAGCTGTTTGAGTCTGACTGAGCTAACTGTGCTTAACGCCAGCTCTGAAGGTGAAATTAATTGATTGAGGGGATGACATATATTGGAGATGGGTGTCAATCTGTGTTTATTTATGCTCCCATGAGCGATTTAAAGAGGAGAGTGGGTGCGTCTACGACAAGAAGAGCTCAGTGTCTTTCTTTCTCTATCTTATCAAAATGCCAAAAAAGAGAAAAACAAAATAAAAAGCCATGTCAATTAGAAAAGGTCCAACACTAACTCTTAAAGAAATCCAACTTTATATGTGATGTTTCAGGCATTATGCAGACGTTCATCAAATCTGCTTTATCTCAATATCTTTGGTTCCTCTGTGGTAGTTTGATGCAATTAGTGGCATTGAAAGTGGTTGAATGGCATCAAGTTTTAATGCGTTTTTGCCACTGAGAATGTGCCCGTGATGGCACAGGCTCCTATTAAAACAAAGACAGGTGGTGATGATGGTGCGTTCACCCCTGTCAGAGCTGTGTCATGAGCAGAATGATAGTAATTAGTGTGATGCAAGGAGTGATAAAAATATATGCAGCAGGAGTGTAATGATTTTTTTTTTTTTCCGTTTCAAACTTTTAGAAAGGAGCCAACTTTAACAGCTGATGTTTGAAGAACTCCAGACACCATCTCCTCTTTTTACACTATATTATTGTGATGTTAATAATAGCTTTACTTGGCATCAATTGTAAAAATATCAACAGGCTCACTTAGAAATTAACCCGAGATGATTGGCTGCATTTTTTAAATGCATTTCAGGCAAGTAGTTATAAATATGTTATTACAATGTTATGTTAATATATAGTATGTTATTACAATGAAATTACAGTGTAATCAACTGCAACAACTTAATAAACAGAAAAAAGTTACCATATTTCATCATCTGATATGTTCACTCACAAATAATTGTTTTTTTCCACAGATTTTTATTATTATTATTATTATTATTATTATTATTATTATTATTATTATTATTATTATTATTATTATTAAATGTAAACCAATTAGTTTGTAATATCTGTTTAATTTCATTGGAATATCTCTTTCTATAACATTTCCACAAAATAATTTTTAGTAGTTCCAAGTTTGCAACATCAGAGAGAGAGAGAGAAAAAAAACAACATGTCCACCGCATTTAATAAATCAATTCAAAATCCAAGTTCATTCAAGTGAATGACATATGTGTCAATATGTACAATAAATATTTTATTATTTGTATCTAATGGTGTTGCTTCAGAGAAAAAGAACCAAGGATAGAATATCTCTCAAAAAATCTCTGATAAATGAAAAATTATTTATTGAAAAAAACATTTGACTCCTTTCTTGATAAATGTGTAACCTATGTTGAATTATTACCCTATACAATGCGATAAATGTTCTCAAATATAATAACAATTCTTTTTAAATCACAAGAGAAACATCAGTGTGATAAGACACAGCAACTAATCACTCCAAAAGAAAAGTGTTAATATGCTAGAGAGCCTTAAAAAAATAGCCATCTTCATTTAACCACAATTCTCCACTTTCTTTCTCTCCGTGCGTCTTGAAACTGTCCCTTAAGAAGGCCAACCTGCTGACAAGTCCCATCTAGTCATTGTGCCTCTAAAAGTATCTTTCCTTCCCGCTAATCAAAATGACTCTCTGTTAAATAAACCATGAAAAAAGCTTTCCCACTGACGGTGCAGTGAGGCGTGAGGCTGTAAAGCTGGAGCATTAATCAACAGATTGGATTTCTGCTTGCAACTGAGAATCTCCCTTTCTTTATAAGTCTTTATTACAGAACAAAAGATTGATAACAAAAAGTCAAAGCTCTGTTATCTGGTCAGAATGAGAAGACAGATTAATAAAACGAGATGTTTGTTCGCTGCAGTAATAGAAACTAAAGGATTTGTGTTTGGTGAGAGTCTCGAGAGAAAGAGAGAGAGAGAGAGCTGCCAACAGACATCAGTGAAAGTGACTGGTCTGTTCTGTCAGCTATGTAGCAGAATGCTAAGTGGCCAACCAAAATGGCAGAGCAGAGAATGAAGGCGGTGTCTCAGCCTTTCCAGAGTGGGAATGGGTAACAAGGGCAGGCAGCAGGTTCTTTTAGTGTGGCTTGCCTGTTTTATGTGCCTGTGCAGACATGCTATTCCATATCAAATCAAACTAAAGATCACAAGAGATCACAGAACAATAGGCCTGGCGGAAGAAGGGACATTACTGACTGTGATTACGCCTGTCGCTATTCCAGTGTTTTGGATTATAAACCATATACAATAGGATTACTCTATTTTTGACAGAGTCGAATAGTGAAGGCTGAGGATAGCTCAACTATTTAGAATTTAGGTACAAAAAATATATATTTTCACATGACCACCATCATTCTGAGATGACAGTAGCGATGCTTCCATCCAAAAGATGCAATTAGACTATTTCAGTGCAAATACTGAGATAATGCAGAAAAAAATAACTATCCAATGAGTCAGAGAACAAAATCGTCACTTCCTGATAAACTGGTGCCAAATGTCAAAAAGAAAGATGCAGTATAGGAGAAGCCTCTGTGAGCCTTTTTCTTATGTAATAAATGACTTATTGCACCTAAGAAGATGAAGATGAAATGCAACGAATGCATTGTGATTTTTGCGCCACAATACCCAATTAGTTTGATGATGGACTTTGGCTAAGGTATTTAAAATAACCAAAACAGCACTTCAGATTTTGTGCAATATGGCTGGTTTGTCTATTAATGCCCTGTAATCACATGATTTTTTGATGTGCATGTGGGAATTTATTTGGCAAATGTGTTTCCATTATAGTTTATGTAGTTTTTTTTATTGGAAAATAAGGTTTATCCTACTCAGTTGTACACAATTTTTATGCACATTTTCAAATGTATGGACATTTTGGCATTTCCATTTTTATGTGATATTCCAAAATGTGCTTAAAAACAGTTGAAAGGGTGTATAATTAGCATTTATGGAGGTGACGTGACCCCAGCAATAATCACTGACTGTTGAATCATCCCTACTAATAATTCAGTCTGCTTTAATGAGAGTTGACAGCATTTTTTAAATGAAAGCAATAGTGAAAATTCTGTTATCATTTACTCATTCTTTAATTGATTCAAACCTTGATTCAAAGTTTCTTTCTTCTGTTAAACACACAAAAAAGATGTTTTGAAAAATGCTGATCTTGTAACCACTGACTTGTTTATAGCATTGCATTTGTTTTTTCATACTATGTAAGTCAATGGTTACAAGTTTTCAGCTTTCTTCAAAAATATAATGTTTTATGTTCAACAAAAGAAACTTATAAAGGTTTGGAACAACTTAAGGGAGAGAAAATAGTGTGTACATTTTCTTTTTTAGGTGAACTATCCTTTTAACCTAGATGTTCAGAAAGGGTTAAATGGTGGTAACTGTCGTCTCACAGCAAGAAGGTCACTGGTTCGAGTCCCGGCTGGGTCAGTTGGCATTTCTGTGTGGAGTTTGCATGTTCTCCCTATGTAGGCGTGGGGTTTCCCCCGGATCCTCCAGTTTCACCCACAGTCCAAAGACATGCGCTATAGGTGAATTGGGTAGACAAATTTGGCCATAGTGTATGAGCATGTGTGTGAATGCGAGTGTATTGGTGTTTCCCAGTACTGGGTTGCTGCTGGAAGGGCATCCTCTGCATAAAACATGTGCCGGAATAATTGGTGGTTCATTCCACTGTGGTGACCCCTGATAAATAAGGAACTAAGCCAAAGGAAAATTAATGAAATAAATAAATAGATGAACATAAGAAGCTACCTTTCAATGAAAAGTGTAAGTCACTTAAAATCAGGTTCACATCTGAATGAGTAAATCAAAATGGTGGTAACTAGGCTGTGCAATCAACAAAAAAAAACATTTAAAAGCACAAAAGACAAATTGTGCTGTTTGTGCGTGCACTCAGTCTGAGAACACCAACATCTAAAGTCATCTTTTAGCTCAATGTGTGCTCATAAATGGCCAAATACATGCAAAAATGTGTCAAAATGTTGTACTTGGTGATTGTTCACATAAAGTGTTGCTGAAGTAAACTATTCATTCATTCATTCATTTTCATTTCTGCAAAGTCCCTTTATTAATCTGGGGTCGCCACAGCGGAATGAACCGCCAACTTATCCAGCATATGTTTTACGCAGCGGATGAGCTTCCAGCCGCAACCCATCACCGGGAAATTAAGTAAACTATTCTTTAGTAAATTACTTCTTTTTTGTCAGTCGTTAGTCATTAGGTTGTGTGTTGAAATGGGGGTTCCCCACTTATGTTGAGCAAATCTGTAAAAAAAAAAAGTTAACAGCTTTTTAAAAAAAAATTGTATTCATTCATTCATTCATTTTCATTTTGGATTAGTCCCTTTATTAATCTGGGGTCGCCACAGCGGAATGGACCGCCAACTTATCCAGCATATGTTTTACGCAGCGGATGCCCTTCCAGCTGCAACCCATCTCTGGGAAACATCCATACACGCCCATTCACAGTCATACACTACGGACAATTTAGCTTACCCAATTCACCTATACCGCTTGTCTTTGGACTTGTGGGGGAAACCGGAGCACCCGGAGGAAACCCACGCCAACACGGGGAGAACATGCAAACTCCACACAGAAACGCCAACTGACCCAGCCGAGGCTCGAACCAGCGACCTTCTTGCTGTGAGGCGAACGTGCTACCCACTGCGCCACCGTGAGGCCCAAATTTTGTATTGCTATTGTTTATTTATATTTATTATTATTATTATTATTATTATTATTGATCATTCATTCATTCATTCATTTTCTTTACAGCTTAGTCCCTTTATTAATCTGGGGTCACCACAGCGGAATGAACCGCCAACTCCAGAATATGTTTTACACAGCAGATGCTCTTCCAGCTGCAACCCATCACTGGGAAACACCATACACTCTCATTCACACACATACACCATGGACAGTTTAGCTTACCCAATTCACCTGTATCACATGTCTTTGGACTTGTGAGTGAAACTGGAGCACCCTGAGGAAACCCACGCAAACATGGGGAGAACATGCAAACTCCACACAGAAATGCCAACTGACCCAGCCGAAGCTCGAACCAGCGACCTTCTTGCTGTGAGGCGATCATGCTACTCACTGCACCATTATTATTATTATTATTATTATTATTATTATTATTATTATTATTATTATTATTATTATTATTATTATTATTATTTGATGTTGCTGAAAATATATTTTATTCCACCAAATATTGATTTATTAACTCTTCTGAAATTAAAAGTTTTATATTGTGTTCTCTAACTGTTGTAATATTAGTTTAAACTACTGAAATAAATAAACAAATGTTTGATATAATTTGATATATTGATAGAAATGATACAAAACAAGTTTGTCATGAGATTGGTATGATTGTTTTAGATTGCAATGGTGCATAGTGTTATAGATGGCAGAAAAAGAGAAATGTGCAAAACTGACTATATGACTGAGGATTTAACAACAGGACACAAATATACTTTTGTGTGATCGTCATACACATGAGCACCATCTATATCTATTAAGCCCTTATACAAACTTGCAAGTCATCAAAGGCTGGAGGAGGACGTCACCATTGAGCTTCATTGTTCCATGATCAAATGAGCACAAATATGTCGTGGCATATTTAAAAATTATGCTCATGAATAAGAAACAAAAACTCCCTTAAATTTACCATAATCCTTGCTTTGAAAGTTACGAATAAATTTCATAGTGCAGAGAATTCAGTCTTATGACAAGTCTGAAAAGAGGTAATTATTTATGACTAGCTGACTGTAGCTCTGCGCCGGTTAATGTAATTTGTCATCTTTTCACACTTAATGATGTAAAGACCCTGTCAATCTGAATTACCCTTGAAAAACACATGTTTAATTAATCCCTGCAATGTATGGAGTGGCAGAGGACAGTGAGCAAATGTTTTTTACCCTCTCAGCCCGACTGGGCCACGTGTCTGGCTGTGTCCAAGCAGGAAAAAGTGACGCAGATGAAGGCGATAGCATTTGACACCTGGGAAAAAAAAATGTTCCTGCTCATCTTCCAGCTGTGATTTGAGTGGAGAGGTATGCACCACACCATAAGAGAAACAATAGACCACAGTCTCTCATGTGTAGGCATATCCGAACTCAAAACCTTTCTCCAGGGGACGATGTCTATGCCCGTAGAGGACCCACGGATTCAACCAATGTCTGCCATTTTGACACAATTACAAGACATGATGGCTAGACCTGCCTCTACATGCACTGCATCTGTATAGATTTAAAACTAGTAAAAAATAGTGAAAGTAGCCATTGTTTTTCTCTCTTTGTCTCTACATGGCTTCGGTTCGGTATTAATTTATGAGCACAAAGAATGGACACCGAACGTGCCTCCTCCATAATCCGAAGCGCCTGATTTAACGTGATTGATCCTCTATATGGGAGTTGTCTTCAAAGAACACGGCAGCAATAATAACATCGCACTACAAGACCAACCTTCAGTCTTTATGTTGCTTCTGCCTCTCCTGAGTTTAGTAAAAGAAGTATGTCTACATCAAGCAACATTCCTCTTTGATTTATGTGTCATAATCACTACAGATGCAGGCTACCATTCTCCCTTTTCATAAAAGTAACAGACACGCTTTTACCTTCTCCAAATTCTCAGAGACGTTGATAAACTAAGGAGAGGATGAGCGGGATCACAAAAAGAGAACTGGGATGTTTTGATCATTTTTATGTCAGCCGGCTCGTGGATAAAGACACATCTGCGCTGCCAAGTGTCCCAGGCAATCCCGGCCTCATTGAGTCCTGCTCGGCTGCGTTCTAAATCACTACTCTTTTATTCTTCTCCACCATAATAGCGCTGCTATAAAGCGCAGCAGAGGAGAAGGAATCAATAAAATCATGCATCTAATAAGGGGGGGAAGGATTAAAAATGGTTCCTCCAAAGCCTTCAGGGGAAAATTGAGGTGAGATTTAAGTCTTTTGACAGGTACAACGGAGACTTGCTCTCCCATCCCTGCCAGGGTGGACGTGTGGTGGGCCGGGGACTTGTTTATGGCAGGTTGGGATTAAGAAGGTCGGATCTACACCGCCATTTCTCAAGGCCTCAAAAGCCCAGTAGGCTAATTAAACAGTAACAGGCGAGACATGGGTCTCTCTTGTGCTCACCTCCTGGCTTTGCTCTCTTCAATTCCAGCAGTTTAATTTTTCTAGAAAGGGGGCAACCCTGTCGGAGCACTGGGCAAGCTTCCAGCTCTGCGGTGGGATGTTGGTGGGGCAGTGATGCGATAGAGGAGGAGGACTGAGCATTGGAATGAGAGGAAGGTTGGTCACTGGAAAGGCCGGGTCAAACCCTCATCGCCCCGTCTGACAGCCAGAGTCAGACCTTCTTGCTCCGTGAGGCTGAAGGACAGAAAAGGAGGGGGAGCCGGTATTATCGACAAGGTGGAAGCATTGTGTCTCGCATTGTGATTCCTGTGCCAGTGTTTCAGTCCACTGTCACGGCACTGGAAGGACAAGCGGCTCGCGTCCAAGGGCTCCCCGTGGAACCTGTGTTCGGATGGCGAGGCCTGATGTTGTTGACCTAGCCCCGGGGTGCATGTGTCACAGCCAAGGCCATCAAGGCAGTTCCCGTCATCGCATTTGCACTTCAAAAAACATTTGGCTTGCACAGCCTTGGAGCAAGGGAGTCTCAGAGGTGCTTGTGATAGTGGATTCACCAGCTTACAGGAAACCTCCTGAATTAAACAGAACGAATGGCAGCTGTTGGATGCGTCCAACTTCATCTGTAAAAGGGCCTGCGCTGTTAATCTTTTTTATAATACCCGTGCTCCTAACTCACTTGGATATTGTCTCACAAATTAACCCCTTCAGACCAGAATTATGTTCCAAGCTTCCAGAAAATTGTAAAAGTGCATATTCTCTGTTATTAAGGCTTCCATAAGTTAGGCAAAAAAATAAAAATAAAAATTCTCAACATTCTTTAATTTATTTATTTTTTGTCCGCTTAAATGGACATGAAGTCAAAATACAGTTGTGCTGCCAAAACAATATGCTAACATAAAATTTAAAATAAATGAATACTAATTGTTGGTCCACATATTTAAAAAAATATCTTGAATCTTGATTCAAAGCTTCCAATTAAACAATCGATTTTTAACATTAATTAGTAAATTTAAACCTTATTTTTTATATACAAAGTATGAAATATTGTCAAACATATCAATAAATGTGAAAAAATCTATTGATAATGTTGCTTGTGTGTTTGGAACAACGTGCTGCCATGCTTCTCTTCAGTGTAATGGATATTTCTCAAATAAAAAAACAGGCATAGATTTTCTACCGTTTGGCCAATATCCTGGATGTCATGCTTTAGGTGAAATGTTTCTGAAGGCAAAAAAAAAAGTAAATCATCATCATCAAAGGTTTAGTTAAATACGTTTGGTTCTGGTAGAATGTATGACTTTGGTCTCAATTTAAAATGGGTAACTAGCCCCAATGTTGTAAACATATTAAATTATTACTGTATAGTCACTATGCACACTTACTAGTACTACTGTACAGCTATTTTAATTAATTTGTATTTAATTCATTTCTATGTTTTCTTTTAATTCAAACCAAAAATATCAATTACATTGTAGCATCACTCCGATCTTATTTTAATCCTGAATATACACAAATAAGAGTCCCAGTTGAATGAATGAACTAGTGAATAAACAATTAATTTATTTATATGTCTTTTTTATTTCAAGGAATATACAGAATTGTTAAAATACATTAAAATTAATGACTAAATTTATGACTGATGATTTTTGAATTATTTTTATGTATAATACAAATATACTGTAAATATTTCAGTGGAATCCCAGAATATCCTACTTTTAAAACCCTGTGTAGGTAATAGTGCAGATATTAGCTACTCTCTTAAGTTCACATTTTCCAAGAACATCTTAATGCCTTTTAATAAATGATGAAGGATTTAAGCCAACCGCCAGTGACATTTACTATGAAATAAATATAACTGCATTAGCTGGAGTGTGGAAGATAGATGACCTCATAAATAAGCTGAAAAACGGTGTAACTAAACATTCTTATTTGTTCTGGATTGCTCTCGTCAAACCAGCTATTTTTATTTTTAATAAATGATACCTGCCATTGCAAAACAGCCCATAGTGAAGAAGGTCTCTTGAAATTAGGCTTTATATACCTTTGTGGTTTACTGAGCAGGACGGCCATATAGCTGTCAGACGTATGGATATGGAAAGACAAGTTTAAGCTCCAATTTACATAGGCGAGAATATACGTATATATATATTCACACTTGAACCTGTCAGAGCCTGACGTGTCTGCTGTACGTCTCTTTATGTCACCCAGCGGAATTAAGCTTGTAAATCGAGGTTTTAACAACACTAAGTGATTGTAACCTTCAGGACAGAGATTTTCAAAATGAATCCTTCAGTCATGGTGACCTTGACTGAGGGTCAGTGGCAAAATCTCGGTGCGCCTCAATAAAATGTCCCCTATCAATTATTTAACCTGCCAATTGTTTCCCCCGACAAACATGTCCTCCCCAGAAAAGTAAATTATCAGCAGGCACAGGCACCGGGGGAAAGCCTGTCTGGCTGTTGTCAGCTCGGGCTGAGAGAGATTTGAGTTGTTTGCTGTTGGCTTGCTAAAGCTCTCTTTTCTCTCAGGTGTGATGGCTGAGTGTTTTTTTTTCTTACTCTATATCTGCTGGCCTGTAGGGACTTTTCTCAAGCAAAAACAATGCCCTGGGCACAGAAGGCCCCCTAGTGAGATGCCTGATATACTTTAGCTGCAATATGCCTAAAAAAATAAAAACAAATAAATAAATAAACATACAAATAAATTAATAATAATAAAAAAAAACTAAGAAATTAATTGGTGAACAAATTCTGTTGCAAAGACGAGGGCCTGAAAGACTAATTTAATTTGCTTATATTTGTTTACATTTGAAAAAAAAAAAACCCCCTTGCAGTTATATTTGTGGTTGAGTGTAAGGACTTTTATCAAGTTCATGACAGTAAACTGGGTAGATCTGGGCGGCCA
>CAIGQW010052626.1:741994-753800 GCA_903798125.1 Danio choprae | reverse complement strand
TGTTGTTGTTGTTGTTGTTGTTGTTGTTGTTGTTGTTGTTGTTGTTGGTTGTTGTTGTTGTTGTTGTTGTTGTTGTTTTAAACCTCGCAACTCAGACCTCTACATTTTTTTTAATTCTCAACAAGCAGTGAAATATAATGTGTAGAAGGCACTGCTAAATACCATCATGGCAACACAGATGACACTTAAATAATTCAATAAACATTATTTATCAACATTAGGTGTAACGTTAAAGTCTAATGTAACTGATTAGGATAAAATATTTTAAAAAATAATAATAATGTAAAGTGACGTGTCATGCAGGGAAAGCTTGGAAAGTCAATTTACATTCACTGTATATAGCAAGGAAACTTACTGCTAAGCAGGTAACAGATTTTAACTGTAGAATTGTTACAGTTTATTACCGTTAAAATCGCGATCATTGTTTTACAGCCTTTGAGAGATGAACAAATCATACTAAAATGTACAAAATCATAGAAGCTCTCATGCTAATTTAGCCTGTTCCCTAAATCTGGCCCTTCATCACTTATGTTGATTCAGTTAAAAAGATTCAATTTCAATCAAATCTGAAGAACCAAAAAGCAGAATCTCTTCTTAATCGGTCGTGATAAAGAGGTTGTTCACACAGACTCTGTGTGATTGAGACGGACGGGACAGATGTGCGCTTGGTGATGAGTATGCCAGCCAAAGACACTAAAACACCCACGGGACTGACAGAAACATCTGGAAGGAATTGTCAGTGGGATTGCTGCCTGAGCCAAAGTAATGAAAAATAAATTTGCAGCAACAGCATGTAAACAACATACAAACTGACCAAAATCCATCACACATGCTTTTAGTTTGATTTGTGATTATGTGTACTGTATTTTTCCTTGCATGAACACCTGTTTATCTATTGAAATATTACCTTTACATGCAGTACAGTAATTCTTAACTTAAATGATGTTTATTAAATTATTAAAATACTGAAACAAGCTGGTTTTTCCAGATTTTTCATGTAAATATTTACATTGACTGGCCACTTATTGGTACACCTGTTAAAAAGTTTACCCAAATATCTAATCAACCAGTCACAAGGCAACAACTCAATGTGTTTAGGCATTTAGATGTGGTGAAGATGATCTTCTGAAACTGAACATCTTTGATGCAAGATGAGCTGGTCTGAGTATTTCAGAAATTGTTGATCTTTGAATTTGACACACATTCATCTCTTGGGTTTACAACGAATGGTCCAGAAAAGCGAAAATATCCGCTCATAAGATTTCTTTGTATGACATTGCCTTGCTGATGTCTGAGAATGGCCAGACTGGTTTAACTGATATATACAGTATTTAACACGCAGATGAGCTACAATAGCAGAAGACCACATAGCTGCTACTCTTTAAATTTACTCTTTAAGTTTAAATTGGACAGCCAAAGTCAGCTAAGTCTCTATTTGTATCAATGGTAATACTTCCAGCACAATAATATGCTGTGCCATTTCACAAAGCTCAGATAATTCCCAATTGGTTTCCTGAGTTCAATATACTCAAATTGCCCTCGATGTCAACAGGTCTCAATCCAAAAGTTAACTTTTGGGATGTGGTGGAATGGTCAATCAGAGGCAACTGTACACTGTAAAAATGGCTGCGCCAATTAGTTATCACAACTTAATATTTTGAGTTAAGTTAACTCGTTTGGACACTGCTGGTACATCAGTGGTCACTCTGATGATGCCTCTTGTGCGGGCTCTGCCAGTGTGGTTAGCGCTGCCCAGCCCGTCACAGTGGCTCATTCAGACGATCAGACTCGCTATGTGATTCAGTTCACCCGACGACCTCCCAAGCCTTCCAAGTCTTGTGCAAAGAGATCACAGTCCTACTGGTGAAGAACGCAATTAAAACGGTCCCTCCAGCCAAGATGAAGGCTGGGTTCAACAGCTCGTACTTCATCGTGCCCATAAAGAGCGGTGGGTTGAGACCAATCCTGGATCTGCGCATCTTGAACAGGTATCTGTACAAGATCCCATTCAGGACGCTCACACAGAAACACATCATCACATGTGACTATTGACTTGAAGGATGCGTATTTCCATGTCTCGATACTTTCTCAACATCGGTTGTTCCTACGGTTTGCGTTTGAGGGTCAAGAATAGCAGTACAAAGTCCTCCCCTTTAGGCTTTTTATTAAGGTCGTGGAGGGTGTCCTACTGCCACTCTGGCAGATAGGCAAAAGAATTCTCAACTATCTTGATGATTGGCTAATCCTAGCTCAATGTCGGGGACAGTTGGAAATGCACAGGGATCTAGTGCTCATGCACCTGAGCTGGTTGGGATTACAGGTCAACTGGAAAAAGAGCAAGCTCCCCCTAGTGAAGAGCACTTTTCTCGTGTGGAGCTGGACTCTGTCTCTATGAACGCGCACCTCTCCGGAGAGTGCGCCTCGTCAATACTGGGCTACCTGGAGTGATTCAGCAGGATAACGGCTGCATGATTGAGTCCCCAGATGGGAATTGCACACCGGCACATAGCGAGTCCATCACTTAACAGTGTCGCCGATGTTTAAACCAGTGGTTGCACCTTGCCTTTTTGCGAGCCGGAGTGTCCAGGCATGCCGTTGTAATGATGAATGCCTCCTCTATGGGTTGGGGCGCTGTGTACAACAAGCATGTAGCTGCGGGTACGTGGACCCTTGACTGTTTGGCATATCATATTGACATTGGCATATCCATTGCCTTGAGCTGTTGGCAGTGTTTCTTTCCCTCCGCCGGTTCCAACCGGTGTTGGCTGGAAAACACGTGCTGGTCAGCATGGACAGCATGGCATCAGTTCTCAAAATGCTGCGTGCTATTCACATCCTGAGCATGCTTAACCGTGCAGCTGATGCACTCTCATGGCAGCTCACCTTCATGGGAGAATGATGGCTCCACCCCGGTGTGGTCCAGCTGATAAGGGAACGTCCTGGCCCAGGGCGTCCGGTTTGCCTCAGCCGAGACCACCCATTTCCAGTTATTCTATTCCCTGACCAAGGTCCCTCTCGCCTGGATGCTCTGGGTTAAAGCTTTTCCCAGGACATGCACAAATTTGCATTTCCCCCAGTGAGCCTTCTCACACAGACTCTGTAAAAAGTCAGGGAGGATGAGGAACAGGTTTTTGTGGTTGCGCCTCTCCAAACCACCCAAACCTGGGTTCCTAACCCACACTTCTCATTACAGCCCCTCCCTGACACTTTCCACTGAGACCTTCCTCTCAGTGATGGGGCACCCTCTGGCACCCACGCCCAGGTGTCTGGCCACCACGTGTGGCCGATAGACAGGATGTGGAGGACTTAGGTGACCTACTGCTACCAGTAGCTGACACTGTCACTCAAGCTAGAGCCTGAGGGTGCCTGTGCTCTGCAGTGGAGTATATTTATTGTTTGGTGCACTTCTCTAACAAGAGGTCCTCTGAACTTGCCTGGCAGGGAAGTATGACCTAGTCATCCGGTTTCTAGAGGCACTAGACGGCTTAATCTTCCTCATGTTCCTCTCATTCCCTCTTGTGACCTCTCTGTAGTCCTTCAGACTGCAGTTTGTATTCTGTTGCTTCAGACAGCTCTGCTGACCACTCTGGCCCCATTCAAGAGGGTCGGTGACCTGGAGGCATTTTCGGTCAATGAATCATGCCTGGAATTTGAATCGGCTAACTCTCACGTTATCCTGAGACCCCGGCCCGACTACATGCCCAAGGTTCCTACCACTCCTCTCAGGGACCAAGTAGTGAACCTGCAAGGGCTGCCCCTGGATGCACTGAGCGTGTACATGGACCACACTCCATGTCTCCGAAGGTCGGCAGCAGGGAAGAGTACGGCTAGAGGTCTAAGCAGAGGTTGGTCCATTGGATAGTGGATGCCATCTTTCTTGTGTACCAAATTTAAGGCGAGCCGTGTCCACCAGGGGTGAGAGCACACTCTACTAGGGGTGCTGCCTCGTCCTGGGCGTACATCTGTAGAGCTGCGGGCCGGGTGACACCAAACTTAGTTAAAGCCTGCAAAGCCTAGTTAACCGAACTTGCCTAGTTAAACAAATTAACCTAGTTAAGTCTTTAAATTTCACTTTAAGCTGAATGTTAGTATTTTGCAAAATAACTAGTTGAATATTATGCACAGGAAGGCTAATAAGTTTGTCTTCAACTGTGTGTGATGCTACAACAAGTTGAGTATGTGAAGACACTCTTTCTGACACCTGTATTGTACTGTAATTGGGAATATGAAGAGATTTGGAAGTAAGATAGCAGGTATGTTTGAGCCTTTTTGTCCCTTTATAGTTGTATCTTGTAACATTATGTCAAGTTTTGGTTTGTTTAGATGTCATTGGTTGGTATTGTTTTTCTGTTTGAAATGAACCAGGTTTTGGATGGCAGCATTCACAATTATTTAAATGAATCATTGTGACAAAACAATTGCACTGGAGATTGTTTGAATCAAACCAATGTGTGAATACAACATACAGTACTTGTTTGTGTTGTTGTTGTTGTTGTTGTTGTTGTTGTTGTTGTTGTTGTTGTTGTGTTGTTTTTTATTTTTTTGATTTAGTTTTTTTTTTCAATCAAGTTTACATACATTTTATAGTACAATTTGACTTGACACAACAAAAGATCAGCAATCTTAAATAAAAGATTCTTTATTGGGATCCTGTTCCATAAAGAACCTCCAATTCAACCTTTTTATTGAAAAATAGGCCCGTTATAGAGATAAAAAGGTTCTCCAGATTATTAAAATATACATCTTTTAGAGAGTATTTGCTGTGAAATCTTTCTACTTTAGTTTTAAAAAGGCATAAACTGTTTTCTCCTCTATTTTAAAAGTTGCTAAGCCCATCCCATCCAATTTTATTCAGATCTATCCTTAACAGCACGCAAAAGCAATTTAGAGCTGTGACCCACCAGTTGAGAAGCACTAATTTAAACTAAATGTGTGTTTATGAAAAAAACCAGCATTTGAGTCTCAAACAGATGGAGGATAATTGTTTAAATATTGCAAATGAGCCGCTAAGTGTTGTAGTGCCACGACTATAGTGGTCTCGTTGAAGCAGACAGAACTGTATAAGAGTCATCCATTAAATATAAACATCCCCTACAGCCACAAAAAGCTTAAATACATGGGAGGGCTGGGTCACGGGCTCTGAGAGGAGCAGGGCACAGAGGAGGGGGACAGGTTTACTCAGACTCTTTTAATGCGCTGTGCCTCTACTTAAACATTGTTTTGAGCTCAATGCATCTAGATTAGTGCCACGGGGGAAAGCCTGAGGCTATCCCTATAATGAGCTTTAGAAAATGTCACGTTTTCATTTTTCATTATGGGGCCATTTCAGAGAAAGAGAATAAAAGGAGCATCTCAAGGGAGGATGTGGAAACGATTTCCTTCCTCCTGTGTTGAGAAAAACATTTAGAAGATATTTGTTTTCATTGTTTTGTTGGTTTGGTTGTTTTCCTAAAAGACAATACTGGCCAAAATTAGGTGCATTCATAATCTTAGTGGCATAGGACGTCATGGTGGCACACTGGGTAGCACGAATGCCTCATAGCATTCGCTTGGTCGAGCCCCGGCTGGGTCAGTTCTCCACGTGTTCGCGTGGATTTCCTCTGGGTGCTCCGGTTTCCACCACAGTCCAAAGACATGCAGTACGGGTGAATTGAATAAGCTTAATTGGCTGTGGTGTATGTGTGTGAATGAGAGTGTGTATGGGTGTTTCCCAGTGTTGGGTTTTGGCTGGAAGGGCATCCGCTGCGTAAAACGTGATGGACAAGTTGGCGTGATGGATTCCGCTGTGGCGACTCTTGATTAATAAAGGGACTAAGCCGAAAAAAAAAATGAATGAATGAATGAATATATAAATAAATGATAGTCATAATTGTGAAAAAAATAAAATTGTAAATAACAATATTATATCTCTCAGTTGTAAGTCATCAACTTACAATTTTGAGAAAAAAGTCTGAATCAAAAGTCATACACATTCAAAAGTGTGATATACTGTACATGTACACCCTCACAATTGTTAGTTAACATTTTACAATTCAGATTTTATCTTTTATAATTGCGATTTTACAGTTTACATATTTTTCTCTTATAATTGTGTGCATAAACAAAGATATAATTCTGAAGTACATTTAAAAGTAATACTTATCTATCTAATATATATATATATATATATATATATGTATATATATATTGCTAATTGTCAGTATATATCTTTTATAACAATTGACTTTTTTTCTCATAATTACAAGTTTGTTTCTTATCTAGAACATTGTTATAAGTAGGATAAAATTCAAAATGTGAGATATATTTTTCTGCTGATTCTGAGTTTCAACATTAAAAGTCAGAATTGTAAGACATCAGAATTCAAACTTTTTTAGTTTCTATCTCACAACTTCTTCTTCATAAACTGAGAAACAACATCCCAAAATTGTGAAAATAGATATAAACTGAATTCTAATTGAATTGAATAAACTGAATATAAATTGAATTATGGCATCTCACAATTCTAACATTCTTTCACTTAATTATAAGTTTACATCTTGTAAATGTACATTCTGAGGGAAAATATACAAACTGAAACCTAAACACAATTGAAAGAACTTTGGTCTTGCTACAGTGTGTGACATACTGTATAAACTCAGAATCAGTCTAAAGAAAATGAGAGATAAAATGTTGCAATTACCTTTTTTTATTTATTTTCAAAGATTTTTATTGTTATTATTATTATTATTTTTTTTTTTTTGGTCTGTCCTCTGGCATAAACAGGCTTTCATAATCCCGGGACCTGTTTATTATGTGTCATTAAATGTTTTAAAGTGTGCATAATTGATCTCCCCAATAAGTCCTGATTGATTTATTGCCGTCTCAACTGCTGAAGGTACTTTAAAAATTCATAATAACTGTAGGTGCCTTCTCACAATCCATTAGCTGCTCCTGGCCCCCCAGTCCTTCCATTGATTGACCTTGTACAGGGATTCTTGTAGAGCGCATCTATCACTTTTACTTTCCCGCTGCCCTTCAACAGTGTGGGAAGAGTTATGTTTCAGCATTTTTCCTTGATAGCTCCGCTTTGATTTTTCTATCTCAGCCTTTTCCTCAGTCTCTCTCTTCTTGCCTGTATCTCTTTCTGTATCCCCCAGTTCCTCTCCTTTCGCTCTTTCCCTTTACTCTCTCTTTCTCTCTAAATTGAAGCCCTTACTCGGAGATGATGAATAAATAAAGCATGTTCCATAAACAGCTTTCCACTATTATTTAAGCTTCCAGGGCCTCTCGCTCTGACAGCCTCCTCTCCCCGCCATCAAATTCAAGTGTGTAAATTTTCTAAAAGGCTCTGAATGTTTAATGATGATTTCAGGGAATGATGGAGTAATAGCTGAATAGTGAAGCTATTAGTTTTAATATTTATATTGAGTGCTTTGAATGATTAATGTGACAGGATGTAGAAACAGAGCTGCGGGACACATGTGCTTCACAACCCAAACGCCACTCGCTGGAAAATATTTGTTTTCTCAGTTGCAGGGACCAAACAGTGAGAGGCAGGGAAGGTTTTAAGTTGATCATTTGCTACGTTCGGTTTCAATTTTGCATGGCTCTTAAATTTAACCATCTTTCACAGGGCGCAGCAATTCCTGGAGAATTAAATGAGAATCCGCTGGTATCCAGGACACTCTATTATTTTACACTGCATGAAAGCTACATCAAAGTACTTTCAGCAATTTTACTTTTGACTTTTATTGCTATGGAAAATAAAATCTAAAAAAAAATTTAATTTAATTTAATTTAATTTAATTTAAATAAGATTCAATAAATTACCCACATATTGAAAAAAACTATTACCGAAAATTACATTTATATAAATAAACAAAAAAATTAAGAGACAGATAGATTTTGTCAATAGATCAAGAGTACCACACATAACATTTTCAGTTAAGGTTAAGTTATATTTTGCTTGATTTATGTATTTTACCATTACACATTAAAATGCACAAATAAATTGTGTCTTTAGGTATAAGTAAATAGAGGAAGCATAGACTCTTGTTTAAGCTGCTTATTACTAGGGCCAGACAGAATCTGCCTACATTTCTTTGCTATTTCTGGGCAGAATATAATAATAATAATTAATTTAAATAAATCTACGATTTTTTGCAGAATGATTTTAAGAATAGTTACTAAAAACTTACATGAATAAAAAATAATAATACTTAAGAAAATAAAGTTTATATAACAATCCTATTAGAACCACTTGTTCTACTAAATGACAAAATATTACTCTACAAACTTTGTAAAATATATAAACTATTGCAGATTATCCAAAAATATTGCCTAAATTATTATAAAAAATTGAATAAATATATATTTACATAAGTAATTAAATAGACTCTATGATAGGCTAAATGATCTGCAAAAATCGGCGAGCACAGACTCTACTTATTACACATAGAGCCACTGATTAAACATATCTGCTAAAGGTGAATGCAAAAAGTGAATCAAACTTTCTCAAATGGCAACCTGGACCTAAAGGTCAAACCCAATGTCACTCCATGGTAAATGGCATCACCTCTGTTCAGTGACCTCACTTCAATTACAAATCCACCTCAGCAAATGTAATCCCACTAGCATAACTCAGCACATCTGCAGCCCAACATATGAAGCAATACAAACAAGAGTAAAGTCTTTATCAAAGCTTTTTGAAGCTATTTTGAGAACAGATGCTAAGGGGAAAATAATGTTGACAAAAGCAAAAAAAAAAGGAAGGAATGAAGGAATGTAACACACAACATGACGACACAGAGCAAGTTCCATTATTCAGATGCAGCCACTGTGCAGTTTGTCTGTCAGTGCCTTTGGCATGTTAAAGAGCTGGCACAAAGTGCTTTAAGGGCTCAGTTTTCTTCTGCTCAGCAGAGCGCTGGATTTAAAGGCCAGTTGATTCTTGTGGGTATCAGACAGTGTGTTCCTGAGGGGCTTCGGCTCTTTCATGCACATTTAGTGCACTTGACTCAGCGCGCAGAAGCTCTCAGATGGAAAAGCCATGTTTAGAGGACGCCGGGCAGACATTAAAACATTGCTTTCCCATTGTTTTTGGCTACTGTTAAATGCCATCTTACTCTCCTGAGTCTGCGGAGCCCACAAACGTCAGGCCATGCCCATGAAGATACGTCACCTGAAAAGTACTTTCACTTCTGCTATTCCTCCACCTGGGAAGGAAGGGAAGAGTTGTGGGTAAGCACAGCACTGCTGGTCAGGCTGTCATGTGTGCTCTGGCCATGGCTGAGCGATTGAGCGAAGGATACAGGGAGACAGTGGGGGTCAGATGGATCGAGAAAAGCAGTGATTCATCCCATTTCATTGTGTGTGCAGCGGGACGGTCCAGACAGCCAAATGCTCAGTGC
This sequence comes from Danio choprae, assembly GCA_903798125.1. Lineage (NCBI taxonomy): Eukaryota > Metazoa > Chordata > Actinopteri > Cypriniformes > Danionidae > Danio > Danio choprae. The sequence goes on along the minus strand of CAIGQW010052626.1, from coordinate 744,411 downwards.
ACTCTGGCTTTAGAATATTGTGAAGAACATTTCAGCAGATACGTGTGATAGATTTTGTTGGCAGATTTGAAAAGTGAAGGGAGCAGTGTTACGTGAGGCGTCTGTGAACTGTTATGAGCAATGTCTACCTGGACAGCTATGGGTGTTTCCGTAACTTCAGGCACCTTTATGTCCCAGGGGTTGGGTTTCATTACAACTTACAGATGTCAAATCTCGTTTTGCTGCATGACACATCTAAACTGTCTTGGAAACTTTTTGCCATGCCTTCAATTTTGGAACTTTTCGAATGATTTGTATGCATTTCCCACACTTCAGAACAGAATATATATATACTGTATATTCCATTCCTTCAAACCACAACACTGTAAATATTTATATATTAACAGTTTCAAATGCATTAAGGGACCATTATCTTTCCTCCAATGACTTTTGATGTTGAAACGTTTGACAGAGTGACTTTTATTGACATTTTAGTTTGAAGTAATTTATTGTCTTTATGGGTGCTAAATTGTGGTACAGAAATCTGGTGATAAACTGCAAGCTCTTTTTCTGTTATTTTATTTCTGTTATTTCAACACTAAAACTGTTAACTAAAGGATTTGTTCTACAGTAAAGTTTTTAATTATTTCAAATATTTTGTGTTCACTTTTTTTTATTTATATATTTTACAAATCAGTACAAGTTGCAATACGTATTCTTCATTTACATAAATATGTTGATTATTTTCACTTTTGTTTAAAAAAAATTAATATGCTGATATTAATCTAATATTACTAATGTTACGTGTAATTTTACTACATATAAATTCATATACTATTTATGAACACTGATGATGGACAAATTAAAATTACTTATTAAATAAGAAGAGTGCGAGTGTGAAAAGTGTTTGGAGTTCAAATCCACTCAGATTGAATAAATCCAACACAATCTCACAATTTTACACTAGTAGCTAAGTTGTATGGATTTTTACAATCTCATCTGTGCAAGTTACAACATTTATGTGGAATGTGCAGATGTTTTTATTTGTTTGTTTTGTAACAGGGTTATGGGCAGGGGCTTTTCAGACATCATGTGAATGAGATCAAATACAGTACAAAGCCAAGACTTTTTTTTGTAAAGTTATGTTTCCCCCTGATATATTTGTTGATTGACATTTAAACAATACATAGTTAAAATCTATATAACGTAAAATGTTCACATAGCAACACTAATCCCAGGAAATGTCACCAACTGATGGTCAGACATCACCAGCATTATACTAAATACTCAAGCAAATCAGTCTTTCCGACACACAAATCGAGAGTGAGAAGTCTTAAAGTGGCCCTAATTCTGGAAAGAAAGCGTGACCAGAGCAGATGCTGGGCTCACACTGCGGTGTGTTGACGCGTGTGTGCAAGTGTGTGTTCTTCAGCCTCTCTCTGAATACATGAGAGGTTGTTAACTCCACCTGAGCAGCACATTAACAGGCCGCATTAGAATGAGTTTCAGGGGCTTCTGGTTGTACATGCCCAGGAATGATGATGGAGCCCATTAGCAGCAGGCCGATTGAGGATGCTGCGCTTGCCTTTTCCTGATGCCTGTCTTTTCCGCCTTTCTTTCGCTCCCTCTCATCCACTCTCTTCATGGCCTAATTGCTACGAAGGCCTGGCGGTCCACACAGACACATATACACTCATCCCTATTCGGCCTTGCAGAATAAATCTCATCTTTCCCTTGCATGGGGTGGAATTTAAAGAGATGTATTATAATTTTATCACCTCCTGCCCCCCAGAAAGACACCGTGTATGATTCGTGCCCTCGACGTGGGATGAAGTCTAATTACATATTCCACAGGGGGTCCAGAGGAGCCATCGACCAGCCGAGACAATTCCGACACCATCAATGAGCTTATCCCGTTCTTTGACTTTTTAAGTGGAATGAAGTGGAGAACATCATATGGTTTATGTATGCGGCAAAAGCATGTTTGGAAATCAGTCCTCAGATGCTGAATGTTTTACAGGGCAATAACAGAATCACTGCATCGCATTTGGCTCTTGACTGGGTGAGAAATAATGATGAAAAATAAATGGACAAAGATCAAATTTTAAACAACTTAGGTGTGGGTCTAAAAGGAAATGCAGGGCCCTCTTTATTTTAAGTGGCCTGAACTACAATTAAGAAATAAGTAACATGTAGATGTACTCGTTGTGTTCATATTGTATTGCACAACACTTATGGTTCTATTGAGGTGGGAATGATGTAAGGTTAGAGACAGGTTTGGTGGTTTTGGTAGGTTTAAAGGTGAGTTAAGGAGTAAGGAATGCGTGACCAGTGGTATTTCAAATGAATTACAGATGTAATTACATTCATAAAATTATATATATATATATATATATATATATATATATATGTCGAAACAGAGGCAGTTAGCGTGGGAA
>CAIGQW010052626.1:670824-731031 GCA_903798125.1 Danio choprae | reverse complement strand
ATAATAATAATAATAATAATAATAATAATAATAATAATAATAATAATAATAATAATAATAATAATAAAGTTTAATTTATTTTATCTTGTGCTAGTTCCTAGTTTCCTAGTCATGTAGTTTTAACTTTACCCAGACCAGCTTACAACTTTAACAAAACACAACTATTTACTAAGGATCTGTTTGATTAGATCATTTAGATCAGTTTTTTTGTTGTTTTTTTTTGTATAATTTACAACAGGTTTGTGAATTGTTAGCATACCTTAATAATCGTTTGCAAGCATATGGTAATGTTTTGTAAAATCATTCTAAATGATTTATAAATGAATCCAGAAAATAATGATATTAACTTAACACTTTACAATTAATTATTTATTAATGCATAGTAATTTTTTATTATTAATAGTTCATTATTAACAGCTCACTTGTAAATGATTTGTAACAAAATTAAAAGAAATGTATGCATATCACTTATTAATAATTGATGAATGTTTGTAAATGGTTAGCTTATCATTAACTAGTCACTATAAAGAACTTGCAACTGAACGTGATAAGAAAATGTTACCCAATTATATAATTAAATGTTTCAAATTGAACAATGTAGACAAATGGATGGGGAACTCATTGTTAGACCTTTATAGAAATAAATATTAATATTTTATTAAAATCCGGGGGCCTCACGGTGGCACAGTGGATAGCACGTTCGCCTCACAGCAAGAAGGTCGCTGGTTCGAGCCTCGGCTGGGTCAGTTGGCATTTCTGTGTGGAGTTTGCATGTTCTCCCTGTGTTGGCGTGGGTTTCCTCCGGGTGCTCCGGTTTCCCCCACAAGTCCAAAGACATGCGGTATAGGTGAATTGGGTAGGCTAAATTGTCCGTAGTGTATGTGTGTGAATGGGTGTGTGTGGATGTTTCCCAGTGATGGGTTGCAACTGGAAGGGCATCCGCTGCGTAAAACATATGCTGGATAAGTTGGCGGTTCATTCCGCTGTGGCGACCCCAGATTAATAAAGGGACTAAGCCGAAATGAAAATGAATGAATGAATGAATGAATATTAAAATCCATTGCTAGTAAATCTTTTCAGGTAGTCTACATGGCTGAATTTGTAAAATGAAATCTTTGCAGTGTTAAACGCATTCATTTCTTTTGACCAATATAAGTAGTTTTTCTTACGTTTGTCAATGTTAAAGGCAGAAAATGTTTAGCACATAAAGAAAAAATCTTTTTTTAAATCACAGCTGCAGAGCAACCCCGTGCTGAAATTAAGTTAACAGAACCATATGTTTGGTGCTAAGAAGTAATTATCATAGATAATGCAGATTATTTTAATAATCAGACAACAATATGACCTCTTTAAAAGGTGTTATCCTTTATCTCAGTCACCGTAAGGTGTTATTCTCCTCAGAATTCAGGTGTTACGTGCAAACCCATCTGTTTTTAAAGATCTTGATGTTCCTGGTGCGAGTCTCAGAGTGATTTCAAGGTAATTATGTATGCATTGTGTTGGCCAGGCGAGACCTAGCTGCCTTCTGGTCTAAATTATGCCAATACATATGTTTGTTGCAGTGATACCGCATGAATAAATGATGGAGGAGAGTCTCTCAATGCTGTGGCAGCTGAGCAGAACAGTAGTATGCACTATATGGCAGAATCATTGAAAGACTATGGTACAACAAGAGGGCGTTTTGGCAGATTTACAGATCATCATCTATAATAGATTGTTAGTCTTTCAGCTATGCACAAAAGCCAGATGTTCTTTTTATCAGTCAGTCTCTGGGTTGTAAACATGCTGAAAGAGAGATGGCGAGGAGGAGAGGGAAATACCTAAAAACAACAACAACCCCCCCTAAAAAAACATATTAACAAACATAGACCACTTTGGATCCAACAACAAAAGGATTTTTTTTTTTACTTTGTGAACAGCTAAGCAAAAGGAGCATGCATTGAGGTGGATCTATGATTTGGCTAATACACACAGTGCCGGTAGGCCGGCTTTTTTTCAAGGCCCAACGCTGTAATGCTACATGTTTCTGTCTACATAAACAGACCCGAAAACAAGGGTCAACATGGGAACTTGCTAGGACTGTGTGTAAGCAATCACCGTTTCAAGGGCTCTGTTTGAGCAGCGTCTTGGCGAGCTGACAGTGTAGTGTCCCAGAGCAAAAACAAACAGCTGTGGACATATGGGTAGGAGGTGCAAGACGTTCCTACTGCAGACTGCCTTGGGAAGAAGGGCCAGATAGATGAATGCGGGCTGCTGCGTTCTTTTTCTAATGGCCTGCGTGGTGGTACTGAGCCCTGGTGGAGAACTCAACATTTATGAGTGTGAATCTTTAAGAGCTGTCCTGATGAAAGCCAAAACTGGGCGCCAACTCTGATGCCACGGCTGTGGATGGGTTTGGAAGGGGAGGCTGGGTGGGGGCGACCACGCCATGAAGATCCACCCCAGGGCATCCTCCACACAAGAGTCGAGATAGACAGAGAGACCTGATAAATAAATCAACTTAAAGGACTGTAGAGGGTTTGAGGCCTATTTCTCTTCTTGAACCCTAGTTTTGAGACAGACGGTGGGAGGGATTGGGGAACGAGGGTTGAAGGGGGGGGAGGCAACGCTTCTTCTTCATGGCTTCATCCCAACAGGCATCAAGGACCAAAGACACGAAGCCTGTGATTCTTTCAAGAAATTAAATATATTCACTTATCCGAAAGGCCTTGGCTCAAGATACTCATCATTTTCTTTAACATCCGAGATAAAAGCGTAAGGACTTTCCCATTGGCTTTCAATCGAGGAGCGCTTTGAAAGCTCACACTTGATTTGAAGGTCTCTTAGAACTTACTTTGGGACAACAAATCCTGTACTGCCCCCTTTTCAAGTGAAGATGAGTAGAAAAGAGATTTCTTAAAACATCAGGGAGCTTTCAATTACCACCCTTCCTCCCCCCTTCTTAAGTTTAGAGGCTGCAGTAGTTATTCAAACTTAATTGAACATGACTAGAAATTTTCCAGTGGTCTTTTTCTTCAGTCTAATTCACTCTGAACAACTTTGGTTCAGAACTTTTAAGTGTTATTGTTTATTCATAGCAAACGCATACTGTAAATTTCAAAACAGCGACAATAACAGTATTATAATTAATGATAAACAGCTGTGCGGAGGTGAGACGACGCGTTTACGTGTTGACTGATGAGGTACCTGTTTACTTCCGATAGTGCAATTCTTCTAACAACACACTTTAACAGCAGGTGAAAATATCTCACAATCAATGCATCATGCTGAGGAAAACAATCGCAATGTAATAAACAATAGAGGAGAGGAAAAAAGGTTAAATTTGAACTTAATTTAATCTAGTGACAGTTTGCAGGTGTGTTAACCCATTCCACTCTAAATGATTATTTGTCATTATGTAAAAGTGCAAAAGAGTCTTTATCAAATGGCACATCATTCACTGCCCTCTCTTTAATTCAGGGTTTTTTTGTTTTTTTCACATGTGCACTACAAAGATTGATCCTTATCTAGTGTCTTCTGAAATGAGTTTGTATACATACAAAGTACACTTTGAAAAATAAAGTTGCAAAAGCTGTCACTAGGTCAGTATGTTAGGTACTACACGTTAGGTACTAACCTTTGGGTTACCAATATGAACCTTTGTGGTACACATGCATACTTTTTTTAAAACTTTTTTTAAATGCCAGCTTTACTCGTGGATATCCTTTAAACCCTTCACATATTCAATTGACAACAGCTTGTGGAAAAACTAAGTGGGGGAAAAGGTGGTTGCATGTACAGTAAGTGCATGCTATTTTGTTTGTACCAGACAAAACTATAAGCGACTCTATATAAAAAGTAAAATATACATTAGGGTGTTAGTATACCTCAGTCATTTCATTACTACCAGTTTAGTTCACTTGTGTATTTGTTAGTAAAGAACAGTAAATAGGGTCACTAGCAACTAGAGGTATGCAATAATGTTTTGTTTTGTTTTTTAAAGTTTCCTTTAATTCCTGAGGGCCTCATTCTGGTTTTCTTGGTTGGAAGTTGCAAGTTTGCTGTCTTATGGATGGTCGGAAACTTGCCGAGCCCTCACATAACCTCCATCTGACATGAATAACTTTGGTCTATAGCCCGCTGTTTGACGCAAACAGTGCAAAGCTGGCTTAAGAATGTGTTTGCAACCGCATCTGTGATTAAAACTGATGAGACTGACGGCATAAAATCCTCTAGTGCGCCTCAAATCTACACCTCAGCTTGAACCAACGAAACAATGGAGTATAAAAAAATATATATAAAAACAATTGGCTCATTATAAAAAAAACTATTTCAGGGTTCAAATGAACTGACAACAACTCATCAATGCAGGAAAGCTATGTTTATGTGAGATTTTGAAATTATCAGGTTTGCTCCAGTTTTGACGTCAAAACATAAACATCCGCTTGACTGAACCAAAATATCAATGGGAAACTGTCAGCAGTGATATTGTGCCACCTTCCCTCATCTCTGTAGTTCCTGCAGGTGCAGCATGATTCTTTTTAAAGCGTATTGCTTCTCATTCAGCATTGGAGATGAGGACATATTTGTATACATACATGGGGCGGGTTAGCATAAGGTATGATTTTTTTTTTTTACCTGCTCCCCATCAAAACATCTACTCTTGCTGGAAGTGCATTCGCAGCAAGGACTGAGGGCAGGTGCTCTTGTTATAATTCATAGATATATTTTGCTTATGAAAGAAATTATTCCTATTACCCATTTTTCGTGACGTTACAGTTACAGTCAGACATGTATATAGATCTGATTAATTAAATACCTAGCAGAATTAAGATCCAAATCTTTGATGAATATGCACATCTTCAATATGTTTATTGATGAAAATCTAACTGCACAAGAATTGCAAAGACAAAAAAAATGGTTTTTAAACATTAGAACAATTGAAGTGTAATACAGCTTTAAAATGAATCTTTTTATCATTCATTATATGCATTGTGTCAAATAATTTATTCATTGGATTTTATTTTTACATAATCATTCATTTTTATTATATTATAAAATATTTTTTTTTCCATTATGCTGAATAACAATGGAAGATTAATGGAAGATTTTTTTTTTTACCTGAAACAGGATTTCTAAGAAATCTTGACCATTTTTACCATTGAAAATTGTGCAGTACATGATTGTGGGATCCATTCATTCATTCATTCATTTTTATTTCGGCTTAGTCCCTTTATTAATCTGGGGTCGCCACAGCGGAATGAATCGCCAACTTATCCAGCACATGTTTTACGCAGCGGATGCCCTTCCAGCTGCAACCCATCTCTGGGAAACATCCATACACACCCATTCACACTCATACACTTCGGACAATTTAGTCTACCCAATTCACCTGTACTGCATGTCTTTGGACTTGTGGGGGAAACCGGAGCACCCGGAGGAAACCCACGCCAACACGGGGAGAACATGCAAACTCCACACAGAAACGCCAACTGACCCAGCCGAGGCTCGAACCAGCGACCTTCTTGCTGTGAGGCGAACGTGCTATCCACTGCGCCACCGTGAGGCCCTTGTGGGATCCAATACAATACAATTCAAATGTACTCGTTAAAAATGAAAAGTCATTTACAAACACCTTGAAAAGATCTCTTTAATTTAAGATTTGGAATTGTGTTGTTGTAGTTGTTATTGAATTTATAATGTCCAGATAATAACAACAAATTTGACGCAGACAATGAAAAAGGGATGTCTTGTCTTTGACCCATGTACGCATGCACACAAATGAACATTTTACTCAAAGCAGGTACCTATTAATGGCAATTCCAGAGAATTGATAATAACTCTGAAGTGGTCTTGCAATTATTTCCAGATACCCTCTTGCTATTATAACCAACATCATGCACTCCATGTCTGCAAATATATTAAAAATCCTATTCAGAATGAACTAAAAGGTTTGATTGTATGATTTAAAGAAACACAAAGAATGACACTATTATTTCTCTGGTCTGACCAGCTTCCATAACACCCACAGGTCTGTTAGATTTGCCTACCATCTTATCCTCTCTGTGACTATCCAGTCACGCTTAGATTTTAAAGGTAATACTCTCCACTCCATTGCAGCTTTGAGGTTATAGATTAGTCCTCCACAATATGTTAGATAATTCCCCTTACAGCACATTTACATGACAGCTATGTACCTAAAAACTAGCATTTTCACATTTTGTGTCACATTTTAATAAATAAATACAATTTATTGTACAAACCACAACTTTGTCAAAACAATTCCTGTTTATATAGCTTAGCAAAACTGACTAAAAAGTTGCACTTTGCAATGTATACTTTAGAAAAACAGAAAAGTTTTTCATTTATTGAATTGGATTTAATTGATTTTTAATTTAGTTATTTTCTGCTTTAATGATAAGGTTTAGTGTACAAACCACAACTGTCACAACCACAGTCTGTTAACACAGATTTAAGAAATGGAATATAAAGAAGAACTGAAGAACTGAAGTGCTCAAACCACAATTGTGTCAAAACAATCTGAGAAAATGACTGAAAATACTTGGAAATGACTGGAAACATTTTTTTTATTTGAAATGTACAAACCACAATTTGTCAAATGATACCTGTTAACATGAATTCATAAAAACAACTAAAGGTATTGCATTGTACATGTCACTTTATTTAAAAAAATTAAAAATAAAAACTTGCTTATAGAGAGAAAAAATGAAATTTTTGAAATTTTGTGTTTTCACCCCCTCCCCCAAATGTAACTGTCCATTAAATGAATGACCAAAATACAAGTTTTCTGTTATTATTGAAGATGAAATTGAGTAAATATGTCCATATCTGCTCTTCTTTGGCCTTCAAGAATGTATGCTTTACATACATTTTTCATTCTGAGTTTAACAGATTTTATCAGACAATTCAATTGTCTTTTCTTCGATTTGTTTTTCAGATGTACTGCATAAATACATTTGACCTGTGCTGAAATCCATCTATTTTTCTGTTTACAGTTACGTTGAAAGCCAGTTGAGAGGACAGGTTTACAATGCTAATACAGGTAAACAAAGGATCTCTTTAGTAGTGCTATTCTCTCCAGAATAATCTTTCACATTTTGTACAAGTTTTGGCTTGTTTCTGCAGCGCACACTGGCAGCGTTGTTTGTTTCATTTTGCATTTTTTAGGTGATGATGCCACAAATGTAACTGCAAGACTTGTGTAAAAGCAGTTGCTGCTGTAGTACAGCAGAGGGAGGAAAATAAAAGATATTCTCACCATGCTGCTGTCACATGCTCACTGACAGCAATTTTGATGCGGCAACAATAGCTTCTGATTCCTTTAACAGCTGCTAATGTAGTTTCCTTTTATTCAGTGATCCAAGAACAAGGCGTGAAATGAAACCCCGCTTTTCTCTTTCTTTAGTCCAATTTTTATATATGTTTTTTTTTTTCCACTTTTGTCTACAAGCAAAGTCATTTACATTTCCTAGGGCAAAGGGGTGGTGTTGAGGTGGACGTCGGGCACAGAAATGCTCTTATCGACTCTCTTTATGTCATTTACTATAACAAAAGCTTATTTAACCTGAGGTTTACTTGCGGCACAGAATGTCTGGCCTCCTTCCAAGGCCCTGTTATAAGGATGGCCACTGCCTAATCAAGAGAAGCACCTCTTCATCAATATATTATTAACAAGCCTAGCTGCTAGAATGTAAAGCAGGAAAATACGGCCTTCCTTTGGGAATAGAATTAATAGGAGACCGGCAAAATGCAGAGAGCCAGTATAATACAGTTACAAATCTGCATTTTTGTGTCATGATCTGATCTGTTACCTAAAATGTTGAGCAGTTAAAAAAAGCATATTAATGTATTAATTCAAATGAAAACTCATATACAACACTTGAAATGGACCTCTGTAATTTCTGTTGCTGTTGTTGTTTGCGAAATGTCCCAATAAAAAAAGGTCTCAAAAAAGCAATATGCTCAGTAATTCTGCTTTTAAATAAAAAATATTATTATTATTTATAAAATAACTAAATACTGTACATATACATATACTGCATATGCACATATGCATACATCTTCATATTTAAAAATGTTTTGTTTTGTTTTTTTGCTGGATTTATTAAATATGAGTTTAAATAAAATGTTAATGTTTGTTTTATTTTATTAATTCAATTCAATTCAATTCAAGTTTATTTATATAGCGCTTTTTACAATATAGATTGTGTCAAAGCAGCTTAACAAGTTCAAGTAAAGTCCAGGTCCAAGTCCATTAATGTACGAACATATGTATTACAAATTTCAAAGGTGTGTGTTTTGACTCCACAAAAACAAATTTACAGTTGATAATTCCTGATTGTTTTATATATTTTGAAAATAATCTATATTGGTTTTTTTCTATAAATATATTTACTGTTGAAGATGTATTATTAATATAGTTCATTAATGATTCATACATACTTACATACATACATACATACATACATACATACATACATACATACATACATACATACATACATACAGCGGGTAAAATAAGTATTGAAAACTGCATGCTTGTTCCTGGTAAACAATATTTTTAAAGGAACTGGTGACATAAAATTGACCCAGATTATGTTAAAAAACTCAAACAATCCAAAAATAAATTTATATAAAAAAAATTAGTTACAGTGCTCAGCATATATGAGTACACCCCATTTTGAACATGAATATTGTTATCCATTTCTCAGTGAATATGGGTAAGATATATTGGTGCATTTGAACAAAACAGATTTATTAAACAGATATATTTATTAAAATAATATTTTAGTCACAGAACATCTTTAGAAATGGAAAGATAATACATTTGCTAAATATTGCAAAATAAAATTACAAACTACAACATTTCAACAAAATTGTATATATTTTTGGTTTCTCTTGATTTTGCTATTTTTTTACATTTTTATTAATTTTTTTTCCCTAACATAAATTTGGGCTACTAATTTTTGAACCATTATTGTAAGTTATTTTGTTAGATTAGCTCCAGATTTAGCTTCATGAATGACTAATTTAATGTATATGCACAAATATAATATTGTAATGCATCCTATAGAAAATATTTATTTAAATTAGAGATTTGTGGGGGGTGTACTCATATATGCTGAGCACTGTATGTGTAAAAACAATGGAATGACACAGGGAATGGAATGGAATGGAATGGAATGACACCCACCCCCTCATTTTATTCCCAGAAGTGCATTGTTTTTTATTTATTTATTTACATGTATCCTTTTTACACACTTTCATTTATCATTGACATCCAAGAAAGCAATTAATTATATCATCATCATGTTTTGAGCATCCTAACAAGTTCAGCTGAACAATATGGGATTTGAAGTGGATCGGATTATAATTTTTTATTATTATTACTTTCTTCTCTTTGGTTGGTACAACATTAGTCAACTTTTTTTTACATCCTAACCTAAATAAGATGCAGTAAAACAATATGTTTTATCATAGTTATTTGCGCATCTGAAACTGGCCTAATTAATTACAGTACCGATGAACATTGATTTGTTTAGCTGCTCTTCTTAAAACTTCATTAATCAATGCTGTGAAGAAGAAAAAATGTTCATGATGCATGTAATTATGCCTGCTAACTTATTAACTTATCTTAAGTTATCTTGAAATAATGTTCTCAAATTTAAAAAAATTATATATATATTTTTGGAAAGATCATATATTTGATCATATATTTGGGTGAAACAAACAGCTCAGATTTTTTTCCCACTTACTCTCAAAAGTCAACTGTTGTGATCAAGACTCCATTCTCCCTCCCCTTCAAGCTATTTGCGGCATTTCCATTTACGATGAATATTATTTTGCCTTTGCCTCTGCTGACCTCCATTTTAGCCATCAGACTTGCCTCACCCCCTGCTCCGCTCCTTGCATTCATATGCTTTTCTTCTTTCCTCACACATCTAATTGACTTCATGTCTGATCATGTAAAGGATGCTGTTCTCCACCTGCTCCACACACTAACACTGAATCCTCTAGTGCTCTCACTCCATTAACGAAGAACAGCACCAAAGTTCTGCTCCCTGCTATCAAACCAGCGACTGCTAAAATCTAATTTTCAACTCAATTTAACCTGCTACCCCTCAAGGGTGGCGCGATTATAGCAAACCTGCTCTGTCACACATAAATTAGGATAAAAACTACCTATAATGCTAAAGGTTACCTAACGATAGACACAAAGCCTTTCACGACATCAGACCATGTCTGTGATGTTTAGTTTCCTTACTAAATATGTTGAATATATCACATCCTCTCTTTTTAATGGGTTAATGTGGTGCTTCTAAATGGGTATTGTTTGGCTTGGTTGTTGTGGGTTTGTTCTCATTAGTTGCATTAGATTTAATTAGGGATCCACACTCACTTAATAATTTATCATCTGCAGTTTAAGAGGCTTCACGCCTTCATGATGGTAGCATTACATGAATCCCAAGGATCATGGGTTCCATACAAAATCTTCTTCAAATAAACGTTCAAATAAATATGTTTATTTATTTATTTATTTATTTATTTATGTATTTATTTATTTATTTATTTATTTATTTATAAAACTGACACTAAATATAAAAGCAGACATGTACATGCTATAACTCTTTTACCAATGGCTAGATTCATTCATTCATTCATTTTCCTTCGGCTTAATCTCTTATTTATCATGGGTAGCCACAGCAGAATGAATCAGCAAGTATTCCAGCATATGTTTTTTTGCAGCGGATGCACTTCCAGCTGCAACTCAGCGACCTTCTTGCTGTGAGGTGACAGCGCTAACCACTGAACCACCGTGCTGCCCCAAATATTGACGAATTGTAGGGTGCAATACATGGATCACAAGCGCCCACAATTTATAGTTTGTGATCATATCAATGTTTTTATGTGATCCAAATATTCTTAGCTTTAAACAGATGGAAATATATTCAGATTGTGCAACATTTCTATGGAGATCTCAGTGTAGCTGCCATTACAGCCCTTTTTTATCTGTCAGGTCTCTGCACAGGTAATGTGACTGACAACGATCAGTTGTAAGTGACATACTATGCAATACTATGTGAAAATATCCACCTTGAATTGCTTCTTATTGGAATTTATTTTATTATTATTCAAAGCATTTATTCATTCATTCATTCATTCATTCATTCATTTTCTATTCGGCTTAGTCCCTTTATTATTCTGGGGTCGCCACAGCAGAATGAACGGCCAACTTATCCAGCATATGTTTTTACGCAGCGGATGCCCTTCCAGCTGCAACCCATCACTGGGAAACATCCATACACACTCATTCACACACATACACTATGGACAGTTTAGCTTACCCAATTCACCTGCACCGCATGTCTTTGGAATTGTGGGGGAAACCGGAGCACATGGAGGAAACCCACGCAAATATGGGGAGAACATGCAAACTCCACACAGAAATGCCAACTGACCCAGCCGGGGCTCGAACCAGCGACCTTCTTGCTGTGAGGCGAATGTGCTACCCACTGCTCCACCGTGCTGCCCCTTATTCAAAGCATTTTGCCATAATAGATTTGCACTTCTTTAGGCATTTAAGCTTTGCTATATCATTAGACCTTTTTGTCAGACCTCATTTTTATAAGAGCATACTAAAACATCTACTTATTTCCATTGGCACCAGATGTCGTATGTTTACAGTGAAACTACAGCACCAGCTCTTCATCTACATTGATACATGTCATTCACAAAGAAAATGGGTTGAACGCTTCTCTGTAGTTCTTGCTTTGAGCTCGCCTTAAGCAAATATATAGATCACCCTGAGAGTCACTCAATGTAATGATGCCTCACACCTGACAGCCCTGACAGGCCTGTCTGTGGATCTGTCTCTCAGTCTGGGATTACCGCTATGGGCTCGTCTGTAACCAGATTTAACCTACACATCAATAAGTTACTCTGGGCCACTAGTTACATGCACGGGTTGTCTGTTCTTCTTATAGTAAATGAATAATTTATGCTCAGGAATAATTTAAAGAGGTGATGTATCCTAACATTTTTTTTAACAAACCGGAGTTAGGTATGTAATGTACGTCTACATGAGAGATCAGTGGTGGATGCTCAGGTTTGAGGGTCTCAGCAGGTCTTTGGGCCTCTTCATTCTCACCTCATTCACAGCTCATTCACGCTTGGCGAAGCGTCTGCTTCCCATTAACACTGGGTCATACTCTCCCTACACACTCTCCATCTCACACTGATGTCCTCAATCTGCATGCAGGACAGACCACAACACCTTGCAGACAGCATTTACTATCCCCACCACCATTTAAAGCAAAAAAAGCCCTGCAATATATAATTTTTTTCTGACAATTTTTTAATATTTGTTTTTTTAACAGTATTTTTAGTGGGAAAGAATTTACATTTACAAATCGAATACTGCAATGCAATCTTATGGCAATTTGTAACTTTTTGATTTAATGACTAGTTCATATTAATATGTACAATCTCATTTGTACATTATAGTACAGTTTGCTCAACCCCCAGTGAGAGGTAGATTTAGAGGGCTGGGTTTGGGGGCACACCTCCTTTCATACATTTTCATATGAATGTAATAATTTTAATTCATAAAAATTAGCCACTTTTTTGACAATAAGAAGAAAGAAAGAAAGAAAGAAAGAAAGAA
Organism: Danio choprae; assembly: GCA_903798125.1. Lineage (NCBI taxonomy): Eukaryota > Metazoa > Chordata > Actinopteri > Cypriniformes > Danionidae > Danio > Danio choprae. The sequence goes on along the minus strand of CAIGQW010052626.1, from coordinate 718,367 downwards.
AGAAAGAAAGAAAGAAAGAAAGAAAGAAAGAAAGAAAGAAAGGAAAATAAAGCCTGCGATTTGAATTTAACTCAGCATGAATGATTTTGAGAATAACCAAACTTTTTGAATGCTTCAAAGTGTACATTTACAAAGCAACAATGTATTAAAACTCAAAAGGTGTGTATTGATAATATTCTCACAACAAAACTCTTTCACACAGGCAAAACTCACTCATTCACAAAAGGATTATATTATATTGTTTGTAGGTTATTTTATGGCACTTTCACAGTTAAATGTAAATTGGGTTTACATTTTCTTTTTCTTCACAGAAACAATCAAATGTGATTGTTTGATACATTCAGCAATTCAGAAATGAGATGTTTTGTGGTAAAGGTTTAATTCGTGTTTGTAACATATCTGTACACAAAACCCTAGCCTAAACTTAAATGATAGTGTTATTCATTCATTCATTTTCTTTTCGGCTTAGTCCCTTTATTAATCTGGGGTCGCCACAGCGGAATGAACTGCCAATTTATCCAGCATATGTTTTATGCAGCGGTTTTGCCCTTCCAGCCGCAACCCATCACTGGGAAACATCCATACACACTCATTCCCACACATACACTACGGACAATTTAGCTTACTCAATTCACCTGTACCGCATTTTGGACTTGTGGGTGAAACCGGAGCCCCCGGAGGAAACCCACGCCAACACGGAGAGAACATGCAAACTCCACGCAGAAATGTCAACTGACCCAGCCGAGGCTTAAACCAGCTACCTTCTTGCTGTGAGGCGATTGTGCTACCACTGCGCCACCGCGTCCCTCATTATAGTGTTAACAAATGCAAAAAAAAAGTGGGATAAAAACATATTTGCTGAAACACTTATGCTGCTTTAGATACCTGCCATGGGGCTTAGAACTCTGTTGTGTTGTGTTTTATGAGATTTGAGTATTCTCAATGCAAAAACAACACTCTACCAGATAAGCTAATTTATCATGACAGAAAGTGTATATGGAGATAGCTATGAGATACAAACTAGATTATTGTAAGATAATCTAAAAAAATAAAAATAAAAAAAAACAAGTTTAAGGTTGTGAGGTACTGAGAAATAAAAATATTAAACCCTTAACTGTCTATGTCAGCTTTTGAATTTTACAATAAGACAATTAGCCTGGGTTAAGATATTTTAATGACTTTTAGAACTATATTTATTTATTTATTTTGTTATTCATGATATTAGAGTTTAATTAAAGTTTATGTGTCATGTTTGGGTGAGGGACAGGAAGACGAGATGAAATGAAACACGAATTTATTAACAAAGACTTATGACAAAACACGGGTACATGAAGAAACTCTGGAAAGACATGGGGTGATGACAGCATGGCCACGAAGACAATACACCGACGCATTGACAATACAATACCGGACAACGAAGGACACAAACTAAGGGGTATAAATACAAGGGGAACATGATTAACTGATAAGACACAGGTGATGAACACAGGTGAAACTAATGAACACTAAAAACGACGGGAAACAGAACAAAGGAAGCACATGACGACAACAAAGGCACATGGAACAGAACAGAACCCTGACATTATGAGGGTTTGAAAGATGCATATGTTCATATATTATTTGATTACATGTTGTGGCTCTAAAAAGCACACAATGATGAAGTAGAAAACAAAACAGTAAAGCAGAATATAATAAAACATGACAACTGAACATAATACATTATGACAGAAAAAACTAGGACATTATCAGAAACTAGAATTAAACAAATAGAACATGACAAAATTACATTATAAAAGACCATAGATGACACAACGGGCCTAGTTCATGAAATACAAACAGAATTCATTTACATGCAAATCATTCATAAAGTTGTTCTGAGATGAATTTTCAGATTCATGAAAGTGTTTATATCTTGTACAAATGTGGTGTAAAACCGGTTACACTGAGTTTTGATGTACTTGCATAATCATATTTTACTCTTCACTGTCATGGGCGGGATTATGCTAATTGTGAATGAGCTTGCAAGCACTCCCTAATGTATTCATGAATTATTGGAGTTCATTATCATACCCATTTAACTATCCAATCTAATGTTTACGAATCATTTGTGAATTCAGAGGAAAGTTTACAGGAAGTATGTTTTATGTGCAAATTTCCCAGAATTCACGAATGAGACTTAATGTGTGAACAATGTTTACTGCTACCTAACTAAATAAATAAAGATCTACCCAACTTCCTAAGTTGTCCTAACATATCTTCTCAAATATGCGTCATAATAAAAACTATTGTCTGTGCCAGTAGCTTCATGGTTAGTGCATCAACATTTAGCATAGCACCAAGATGCTTGCAGTGACCAAAGTTTGATTCCTAGTTTGAGGTCCTTTGCCCCCTTACTACCCTCCTCAATAAAATATTTTGGTTACACTTTTTATTTTAAGCTGTACTTGTTGCAGTATAACATCTAAAGGCTGGGACACACCAAACCAATTTCAAACAACTAGCATAGACAAAATCTAGTGTCGTCACCTCATTTCAACTTCCATTTGGACTAAAATGCTGCACATGAACACACCAAACAGATGAAAGCCGGCTGAAATGAGAGCCATGTTCTGCACCTGCGCAAGGGGATGTGTCTTTTCACTCTGCATGGGGCAGTAATCTGTTTTCTCATTTTGCAAAGGGAAATCAGAACTTCTGGTGAGCACAGACAAAGCGTAAACAAAGCAGCATTTACTACAATTATCACAGTAATTGTCACTCACCACGGAGGGATTTGCTTGTGCAAATATCTCTGATAACCTAATAATCCATATTGTTAGAAAATATTTGAGAAATGTAGCAAAATTACAGTCGGCTTCTTTGTCACTTCACTACAGAATGTCACAGTCATGCTCTGATTTGTTGCTGAATAACCATTCAGATCGCTCTTTTGAGCTGACGGCCCAATGCCAATTCAACATGCTGAATTGGATCAAATCGATCCGACATTAAGCCAAAGTGTGGAACACCGTAGCTGGACCGATGCTGACCAACAGTCCTACGAAGCCCAAGGGCCAAACGCCGGCTAGGTCTGTCCCGGCCTTAAAGATGCATCTGTTAAGACGATGGTGACTTTAAACTTTTGCATATTTATTCATATCATATTGATCAGATGCTTTCTTAACTGCTGTTTTCTCTCATTTAAGGTATTTAGCATATATTTGCATATGTATTAACAGCAGTTTCTGATTTCTACACATATTTAAGCAAAATCTTCAGTTCCTTTATATGCACATACAATTATAAACCATGGAACCAATCACATGACTTAACTTTTCTGGGATTTGGAGAACATTTTAACAAAAACATGTACAGACAAATTAGAACACATTATCAGACATTATGACTTAACTAATTCATTCATAAAGCCTGATCAGAAATGTGCCAGGGTAGGTAAAAACAACGCTAAACCAACATGCAGTAATAAACACACCAATCAATAACTTGCTGCCTTCAAAAAAGCCCCAGAGAGACAGTGACATCCTACTGGGTTTAAATGACACATTTGTGGTGTATCAACAAGCCATAAATTTCACAGTGAATTTCAGTTTGTGCTTGTAAAGTAATCCCTCCCAACTGTGTGGTATAGAGTGAGAATCTCAGCCTGCCATTAGTGAAGCAGTTAAGAATATGAGAACAGTCCCTATGCTTCCAAATCTGTCCCCAACGGCAACGGCACGTCCCTGTGTTCCCCTCACCTTCTTCATCTGCACACTTTGACAAGACCAGAATCCTGCTCATCTATTTGGCATCATCACTGAGTCACTCACAATATGTAAATATACGAGAGGGGATCTGCACCTTCATCCATTATAAATGAAGGAAACCCTAAGCCGGGAAATGGGTCCCTTTAACCGTCAGTCTTGGGCCCTTTGTGCCTGTGGCTACAGAGTCAGAACTGTACTTAGAGCCACTCACTGTACTTCTTGATGGCTTATTCATAAAAAAAATAAAATAAAATAAATAAAAAATGGAGAATGTTAAATGATGTTGTTCAGAATGCACAAAAAATATTGTTTTTTGTTTTTTGTTTTTTTTAAATGTCATATTGATTCTTAAAATTTCTGAAACTTTGTTTTTATGCTATACTTAATATTATGTATAATTATTGTATACAATTAAAAAGTGGGTATATGTGTATGTGAAATGCACAATCGCCTCACAGCAAGAAGGTCACTGGTTCGAGCCTCGGCTGTGTCAGATGGCATTTCTGTGTGGAGTTTGCATGTTCTCCCCGTGATCGCGTGGGTTTCCTCCGGGTGCTCTGGTTTCCCCCACAAGTCCAAAGACATGCAGTATAGGTGAATTGGGTAAGCTAAATTGTCCGTAGTGTATGAGTGTGTATGGATGTATCCCAGTGATGGGTTGCGGCTGGAAGGGCATCCGCTGCGTAAAACATATGCTGGATAAGTTGGCGATTCATTCCGTTGTGGCGACCCCAGATAATTAAAGGGACTAAGCCGAAAAGAAAATGAATGAATGAATGAAGTTTAATGTGAAAGTATGTGGCTCTTGATTTCTTTTCATTAATTTACCATTTAAAAACCCTACACAGTTTGTAAACTGTAAATATTTGTAGAAATTTCAACTGCATTTGCATTGAAATGAATGAATTAAATTTAATTAAAACGTCAGAATTGATATCCAGCACTAAAGTTATTTCAATATGCATGCAAATCTACACATTTACGTTCAACAAATAATCAATTATTATCTATTATAATCTATTATTCTAATCTATTATGTTATAATCTATCTATTTTATTTTATTTTACTTTATCACAACCACTAATATACAGCAATGACCATTCAACGTTATACTCCAAAACAATAGCTGGTTTTTTTATTGAAAAGAGCTGGACAAATGTGAGCATTTGTAGTTGAAATGTATATAATGGATTTGTCCGTGCGCTGGGATTCAAACTCAGGATGCCCAAAGTGCAATGTTGCTGTATGCCGATGCACTGCCAGTGAGGTTATCGACACTGGCAAACTTGTATGTTTTGACTTTTGCCTCAAACCCCTAATTCTGTGATTATTAATAGTTTGTCAGTTAGTTGATACAGTTAAGTTTCCAGTTAGGGTCAAAATATGATAATGCAGAATATGTCTTTAACATGCACTTCATAAGAACTAATAAATAGTCAATACGCTTGCTAAGCAATTTAGAATTTTTTTTAGAATATAGGATGGCAATAAATTAGCCATGGCAGCAAGATAATAATACAACAATGGTCATTCAGTTATATTTATGGATTTGTATTACTCTAACTGTACTCAATCATGCATACTTTCTAACAAACATGAACTAAATTCTTAATCAAATGCAGTTCAAGCTGCAAATTTGAACAAAGCTGGAAGATGGTAGCAGATTAACATCTAAGCCTTTATTTTATTAGTAACAATTTTTTTGTAGTTAGCTTTGATTTTGTAGTATTCAGGGGGGAGGGGGAGACTTTTATATAACAAATAAATAAAAATGAAAACAAAGAAATGTTTGTGTTTAATCATTCTAAAAATACCATGTGGTACAAGGGCCATCGCTTAAAACTAAAAACCTCCTCAAGGGATATTTTCCTCATATTGAAAGTGCAATTTAAAGAAATGGAAAATGAAAAAAAAAAATGATTATTTACTAAGTCCAATGCTTTCTAGGGTGTACAGAACCATTGCTTCATTTAATTAAATTAATTAAAATTAACCAACAAAACATTAAATGACCGTCTAATTCATATGAATAGTGTAGTCCATTCTTAATAGTCCAAACTCAATTTTTAGGCATCTTCAAAGTACCCCACATGACCCCAGCCAACAAATAATGAGTTTATAAACAATCAGTTTAATTAGTTTAAATAATGAGTTTATAAACAATCAGTTATTTGCAGTACAACATACGTTATATTACTCTTTTCAACTACTTCACAACATTCACAACATGATATATTGAGAAGGTCATAAGGGACACAGAAAGCCAGCCATCGTATTGGTGTCCATTGCTGTGTATTAGTATTTGTGCCAGTGAACTGTTAAAAACAGCCTGTTCATTGGTTTATTCTGAATGCCTCAATCTACTGAATGCCAAAAGATTACAGTAATTGTCAGGGTATGTCACTTTTTTTTACCATTTGAAATGTGTTGCTACTTAAATTCCAATGTGACTTATGTAGCACAATTAGCATAGAGTAACAAAAACATGCGCAAATTGCACACACACTGGGATTTGTGCTGAAAGAGAGTGTCAAGTATTTGTATGTTGCATTTCCCACATGCTGACAGTTTCGCTTGAAATACATTTGTAAGGGTTGATGAATATAACAAATAGTTTGAAGTCAGTAAAATTTATTTTTGAATTAAACTTATATTTTCAAATCTCTTTTTTTCTCTTCAAAAATTATTCACCATTTTAGTAGGGAAAATCTTTGTTTGTTGCATTAAAAGGGTAAAAAAACATGTAGTTGTAAATCTGGCCTTTATACATTTTTCTCAGCTTCTTTGTGTTGGTTGAGTATGCATGGCAGTGGCATGGAAGGTGCTCATTTCATTGCCTTTAAATTGATATTTCAGATGACACTTGCATATGAACTCTAATGAATAATTTCCAGCTTCCATAAATTGTTCTACATTTTACAATCTGACCTAATCTCACCCTAAATTGGTCAAATAATTTGATATCTTAAAAAAAACGTTCAGCCTGTTTTGGTACAGTACAGTATGGAACTCATTTATTTATATTTTCACTGTCAAATGTGTGGACAAATGTGAGAGGTGCTGCGTCCTCTTTCTATTTGTCTACGTTTGAAATAATGAACTTGCATATAGTGACAAAAGACACGATATGCAAGTATGCTTTTATACATTATGAATTTTCTGTAGTACATCACGCCTACCAAACGAGGGTACTATTGGCAATGGAAATGCAAATGACCAACAAAGGTGGACCTTCATGAAGGGCCTTGTGGATGCCTTCTCAACCTATTTATTTCTTAGCATGGGCTTTTGTTCTTGCAATCTTGTGTTCTTGTGAAATAACATCAGTCGTTGCTGCAGTATTGTTGTAATTCCAAGTTGTAAATTTAAAATCTTGCCAAGTACAGTTTAAATGTGTTCCTGCATTGCCAGTTCTATCAAAGATGCATCAAGAGTTGACTTCTAAGAATCTGCAACAGACAGGTATCCAAATGTATTTAAACAAACAGCAAAAGTCACCTGTAGAAGAGAAAATATCTATTTGTTTTATTTGATCTGTTACATGCCTGGGGGGGGGGGGGGTTGCTTTTGTTGTTCCCTCATCCCCTTTCAATCCTTGTTTTTCTTTCTGTTGTCCTTCTAAAATCCAGGTATTCTGAAAGGTAACAAAGTATTTGTACTATGTTACTTCCCATCTCTGGAGTTTACCAATGATGAATCATTGAGTGGCATTTATCTGCTCCAGCGATGAGTCTGACCAGACTGGGGGAGAAACCTTGTCTCTTGTCACTGTTCTCAGTTTTTTTTTGTGTTTTTTTTTGTGACACTTGTACAAACATTGTTGAGTTTCTTACTGGCACATGTCCTGAACTTCCTAAGCTCCTGAAGCTATTAAAATGTCCAGAGCAAGTAAAAATAAAGCATGTCACATGACTTCCATCTTACATCCTCTGTTAATTCCACAAGATAAGAAGCATGTGCTTTTCCATCTGTATGTTTTCTTAGAGAGCATAACTGTAGTTAGGGGCATTTGACGCAAAATAATTTAATTGGTAACACTTTACTTGAAGGGGTGTTCATAAGACGTCATGTAAGTGAATGAGATTTTCTGCATGCTTATAACAACTGTTATTAAGTATCATTCACTCAGTTATGACGTTTTAAATACAAAGATGACAACTTGACATAAACAAATACATCACAAACTTTGTCATGACAAACTGACATTAACCAAGACAACAAAAAGTCAAATCTGTCATAAACATGATAGTCATGACAGAATTTGTCATTGAAATGATTAATATTAATGATGCTGTTAAAATGATTTGACAGAGGAATGACACTTTTGTTCCAGTTTTGTTCAACTGAAAACTCGATCAGAAAAATATTCATCATGACAATTATAATGCCTCATGACAATCATGTTTATGCCAAATTTATGACAAGTTATGTTATCTTGGTAATGTATCTTGGTATCTTGGCATCCTGTATACTTACACCCCAAAGTTGACTGGTATAAATACTACTTGAAAACTTATTTGTGCAAATATGACATGTTTTAATACATGAATTATATGTTGAATCTGTTAGAATTAATACAGATTCATACGCTTAAATATTGACTTTTTTTGTCCCAATTTTTATGATCTCAGCTAGGGCCCCACAATCATTTGGGCTAGCACTGATTTTACTGTCTTTTGAATTACTACTCAGTGGAATCGAGCCATTTATTTTCACCTCAGCACACATTCATGAATATACAGAGCTTATTTCAATAATATGTATTTTTAAAATAGTTCCAAATCACTTGTTGCAGTGCGTAAAATCTGAAAATGAAAAATATCTCTGGATTAGCAACAAATTATAATGAACTTTTAGGCCTGTTAACAGTCAAGTGCTTTTTGTCTGAGGCTTTAACAGGTAAAGACAGCAGCATAGCTCTCATTATGTTTTCAGTATCAAAGCTTTCCCGCAGGTTTGCCTAAAGCTGTCAGATCCTCAACTTTGACAGCTCAATTAGGTTTGGAAAACGAATGCAGGTGACGTTAATTATCAAGAGTTAACACATGCACACGCCTCCCTTCACAGGCTCATTATAATATAACACAATGGCCATTTTCTCTCTAACTTGAAGACAGTAGCTATGTTTCCATCCAAAGACGCAAATTAGATTTATGCACAAAACTGGAATATCGCATAAAAACATTTGCCAATAAAGTGTTTGCATTCAGAGTCAATGAGAACAAAAATGTCACTTCCTGATAAATGGGCATCAAATATCAAACAGAAAAATACAATTTGCTGCAGTAGGAGAAGCCACTGTGGGTCTTTTTTTTCTTATATAATATCCATTGCACCCAAGAAGACGAGACAAAATGTAGTGAACGTGCAGTGGCTTTTGGAGGCATAAGATGTTCTTTCGGAGCACAGCTGCTCAAGACAGTTCTGAAGGTAATAATAGCGAACCTCTTTGATGACAGACTTTGGCTAAGACATTGTAGAATGACCATGGCAACATTTTGGATATTTAACAATGTGGTCGGTCTACTTGTTTGTTTGCATTTAGTTGTGTAATCACAGTATCTGTTAAAACAAAATCCCATTACTTGTTTTGATGCGCATGCTGGTATTAAATAAATGTGCTTCCATCGTAATTTATGCATATTTTTTCTTTAATCGGATAAAACGTTTATTCTATCCAGGTTTTTTATGTGCATTTTCAAAATTTATACACATCATTGCATTTATTCTCATATCTAAAATCTGCATAACATAAGATAAAAAAAGCATGTTTAATGCTTAAAAGCAGTAAAAAAAACATTTTGTCCTTGTCAAAAAAATAAGGTATGCTTGGAAGTGAACAGTTGGAAAGACCAGAAATCATCCTGCTACAGCCCTCATACACACCTATAGTTAATGAGTGCACTCTTCGGGTAATGAGCTGGCTCCATCTCAGACTGCACAAACAGAGAGCCGGTGTGGGGAGCCCGATTTGAGCGACAGGGTCACACACCTCGCCTTTAGCTGAATTAAAAGAGGATCGCCAATGGCGATGCGCAATATTGCTATGCCCATTTGCATATGTGCAGTGATATTAAAAGGGATCAGATTCATCTAGTGAGACACAACAATCAACGTGAAGGGAACAGCATGGTTTAATATCTCAAATTACTCCCAGGGAGTGACCTCCTCGCTTTGAGCTTGATTACAGAGCCTTAATTAGGAGGGATTCCCAACTCTCTGCATCCCTCCGTCTCCTTTTTCTCCTTTTCCGCTGACGTAGAGCTGGGGGTTTAGTCACAAATTCAATATTTACCTTGCACTACTGCGCTTGTACTGAATCAGGTGGGGGAATGAGTGAGAACAGGGGTGGGGAGATGAAATTAATAGAAACTGCTCTTCAGGATTCAGGTGCAAACCAATTTACAAGCTGGCATTTAAAGGACTTTAATTAATATTTTGTCACAGATGAAATTCAATGTGTTTAAAAGCCTTGCTAATGAATATACACATAGTTCAGCTATGCAATTTTTCCAGCAAAAAAAGGTTGAAAGTCCATTTCCTGACCTGTAGCAAAAGATGAGGTTCTCAGTAAGTTTAAAATTCAAATTAAAAATCCCTCCTAAACAGAGACTTTAAATGTTTGAGAATTGACTAATCAGTTTTAATAATATAAGGAATAAGTTACCACTTTTTCAGACTCATCAAGATATTCTGAAGAACAGTCTGAAAACATCTTTGTTGACCATATTCCAGAACAGAAGTCTGAAAACCAATATGGTTCTGGTATTTCCAACCTCTCATTGGAAATACGTGCCCAGGGCTACATTTTTGCAAACCGTGAAATGCGTTGATCTGGCTTCATTTCCTTGCAGCTTGTGATGACAAATCCAATAGAGGCCTCTGTCTACATTTTTGCAAATCTCAAATACATTACTGGGCTACATATAGTTATATGTGTCAAGTTCACATCCTTCTTGCACATGTCCGTAAGCTGGATTTTTGTGCAGATATATAACATTGCAATTGACAGACACACAACTTCCCCTAAACCCAGCCAATAGTGTTTTCAAAAGCAAACAAGAAGAGAAAAACACATCATGGTCGTGTGGTTGTACTACTGTTTCCCATGCTTTTTTGCCTGATTTCAGGAACTGGCAGACTTGAACCTGTCCCGCTCTGCAATCCATGTAAGACATTATACAAGCTACATAAGCTACTGAGCAAACTAACCATGCCTGAAAAGTCATACATATTGAGAGAAGCTGGTGAGGCAAAAGCATTCAATTATGAATCACGGACACAGACAAGTTGTTTATGTGCTATGTATTTGGTGATGCGGGCAAATACATGCAAAATAATCCATAATTTGTCAATAACATGTCTCTGTAAATCTCAGTAGCGAAAAGGAACAAAAGTTGCTGATGTAGCATTTATTTTACCCAGAAACCACAGGAAAACATATAATGATTCGATTTCACAAAAATGTAGCCAAATGTAGATTTATCAGTGGTCACTACAGCGGAGTGAACTGCCAACTACACTGACATATGTTTTACGCAGCGGATGCACTTCCAGCCACAACCCAGTACTGGAAAACTCCAATACACTTTTTCATTCACACACAGACTCATGCACTACAGCCAATTTAGTTCATCCAATTCACTTATAATGCATCTCTTTGGACTGTGGGGGAAACCGGAGCACCTGGAGGAAACCCACGTAAACATATTGAGAAAATGCAAACTCCACTCCAGAAATGGCAACTGGCTCGGCTGGGACCCAGTGACCTGCTTGCTGTGGGGCGACAGTGCTAACCACTGAGCCACACTACAAATATTACAAGCATTGCAAACCACCAAATTGTATCCATTGACTCCAGTACATTCTAGTGTGTTCTATTACATTTTTTGCCTTAAAGGGCACCTATGATGAAAATCATCTTTTGTAAGCTGTTTGGACAGAACTGTGTGCAGGTGTAGTGTGTCAACAGTCATATTGGGGTAATATAAACACAATAAGTCTCTTTTTTTAAATTTCCTGACGTTAAAATAGGATCCAAATCCCTCCCATTTTGAGACCGACCTCAACTTGAAAAATGTGGACTTAAAACAGGTTTATTTTGTACATTAAAATAACGATGTCCATAAAGCAGTGGATATTTACGTGTACCCTGTCACATTTGCCCTGCAAAAACAGTGCAAAGCTAGTGTGTGTGTGTGTGTGTGTGTGTGTGTGTGCACTCAAGTGAATGCCATTGTGTGTGACTCATCGCTTCAGAAAGGTTTAAATTAACTCCACAACAAATATATCAAATAACTGCTGTGAAAGTTCTTACTGTAGTAAGGACGATCTGCTTCATTCTTGTCTGTCACTGAGCTGTTCGTCTAAGTGAAGGCTATGGCTGTAACACGCATGTGGGAACGGTGGGCAAGGAGAACCAGCTCATTAGCATTAAAGGCACAGGCAACAAAAACAGCTACAAAGTCCAAACAGCTCACATTTCCCAGATTAAAAAAGGTATAATAAATAATCTGATGGGTATTTTGAGCTGAAACTTTACAGACACATTCTGGAGACTCAAAAGATTTATATTAAATCTTGAAAATGGTTAAAATGCCCTTTAGCATCATCAATAGAAAGTGTCTCTGGTTACTCATGTAACCATGTTTCCCTGAAGGGAACACGATGCTGGGTACCAAACAGAATGCATTGGAATACTTCTTATTTATAAAAGTCCTGAACATCAGAAAGTGATGTACCCAAGAAAAAGGCTTTTGTATCCGCCATTCCCCTGGTGGAGTGTGCACAAACAGCCAAATGAGTCTGGTAACTCATTGGCATATTACAAAATCAAAACCAGTTAGAATCTGAAATCTTGGAAATCAGGCGCCACATTGTCTGGTCCCAGTCATTTAGAACTGGCTCGAGGGCTTATACCATTACAGATAACACAGAAACAATTGATTTGACTATTTTCACCAATACTTTGTCCGCAGCAATACTTTGATGTTCTGGGTACCCTTTACCAAATTTAGGCACAAATTAATCAACCATCAATGGTGCTTTACAAGCCTTTCAACAGAAAACCTAACTAATTGCCTCACAAGACTCTTTTTCCATGACTCCTGGGTCATGTGTACATCATGTGGTACATCCTGTTGGATGAACACTTTTGTAGAGACAAAGGAACTTTGGAACTAATGCATATGAATGAAAGACAATCACTTGAAATGTTACAATTAAGGCAGATGTATCTTTGAATATTATGCCATAGTTTTCCTCATATACTATGTGTTTATTGCAACCATTGTAACCAACCAAGTTAATCAATGTGTTTTTAACCCTTATAGCAGATGAAACCTTCTGTATGTGTCTAAAATGTATGATGTCTGGTACTAAACGAAAGCTAGTGACATTTGATGCAATATAGTTACGAACTTAAAAGATATTTCACCACCTGAAATTAATAAGCAGTCTGTTAATGATTGACCCTGAGTACAATGATACGGGGCTCGCCCCACCCTCCATGGCGACCGTTCATTGGAAGACAGTGCCATTGGGATGAACCAAACCAGATCACTTAAAAACAATCTACAACAGTAAAACTTTGCTTTTTGCATTGGCGTGATGGGGCAAGAAGTAGGACCATTGGGTCACCACAAACTTTCCATGCAACCTCTTAAAGTTTGGGGACCGCCAAAACCGTAAAAAGAACTTCCGCAAACCAATTCTCAGAGTCAGAGTCCATTATCCTGGTAACACAGGACAACCTCCACTCTTAAGGGAGTGAATCCCAAGGACATTACTGAAGCTGAGTCACCAACCAATCAGGAGGGCCGTGTTTCCTCGAGGCCAGCCAGCGAGGGAAACTCAAGACTTCCAGTAAAAGCGCAAGTAACACAAACAAATGTTGTCTCTTGCTGATCTGGTGCAAATTGGTCTTAAGCAGTTAAAGATAAGCCAAATATCTGCTTTTGTGGTTTCTCAGGTGTGATTCTAGAATCTAGTAATAAGTACTAGAAATAATTTGGGACAGTTGTCAACTCATTTTGCATCCTCTGAACTGCCTCTGTGTGTATGTGTGAATGTGTGTGTGCATTTGTTTGTTGTTTGTTTATTATGTAGTTAGTTTCATGTATCGTAGTGTAGCTCATAAAATTTTTGCTTCATGTTTGTAAGAACTGTGTTCATGTTTATGTGCTTCTAAGTCATTGCCTCGAGCTGTAGATTTTGTTACCTTGCTAAAATTTAACCTAATATTGTGTTATGTTATTATCGTTGGGCACGCAAATAATCTAAACAAGATTGGTAAAATATCATGTCTTCTATTTGCTGGGCAAATGGTAGATAAAGTGTGAAGCTTTTAATCTGATTCAGTCTGACTCAATTGAGTTGAATAAAGTGATTTGAATCTTCAAGATCCGATTACTTGAAATGAGCTAATAAATCCCTGATAGATCTTTTAACATAGGCTGATGAGAACATTGATGATTTCCCTACATGAGAAATCTTGCTCTGGTATTCAAATGTCAGTGTAATGGCATCCATATCCACCTGCTCAAGGCCTGCTTAGATGCAGGGGATCCACAATGAGGTTCCTGAACAGAACAAATAATTATTCAGTTTTACAGTTCTGTGGATGTATGCATCAAGGGCAAGGCCTGCAGAGTCACTTTAGTGGGGGCCTTTGGAATGTACTGGGAACGTTTCTGGGGTACAGGAAAACTTTGACCATACCTGGAGCATATTCTAGCTATAAAGGGGCCACTGAACGGGCTGGCAAATTACCCACTCTTTTGAGTGAGGTAATGGCCAGAAGAAATATGGCCTTGAGGATCAGAAACTGATCACCCCCTCAATGGGTTCAAAGGGGGGTGCCAATAGGCCCTCGAGCACTATTGACAAGTCCCACACTGGAACTCTGGTGCTGCTTGATGGCCTCAGCCTCAAGGTTCCATGGAGGAAACACACCACAAGCGGGTCTCCTTAAGTCTGTCCATATGGTAAGTCAAAACTCCATGAACATACACTTTCAAAGTGGTTGGAGTCAACTCAATAATAAAGCGCTGCTGAAGAAAATTCAGGACTGAAAACTTTCTTGTGGCGGAAGCTCTGGAGTGAAGTATGGTCTGTACAACCTCAAACCTTAACAGACCAACATTCAATGTGGTGGCCTCCCACAGAGGCCACACCCACGGCTTCTATAGATCTGAATGGGGGTGCACAATCTTCCTGTCCACCTGGTATAGATGATCTCTCCTGATTGGGATCTCCCATGGGAGGCCGTACAGGAGAGACAAAAGGTTTGAAAACCATACTTGGGCCAGTCAGTACGGGGCTACCAGAAGTAGGCTAAGCCCATCTCACCGGATCATCTCCAGAACTCCTGAAAGCAGGGAGGTCGGGGGAAAGCCATACAGACAAGGCCTTGGCCACACCTGCTCTATCCCATCCAGCCCCAATGCTGGACTGTCAGGGAGAACCGCAGCCACAGGGAAAACCTGAGCCTGAGCCAAATGCCAGAGAACCTGAGCCAAATGCTTTTTGATTTGGGGCATCATTCTTCACCTGTATTGATCAAGCCCTAGAGGAAATACAGAGGAATAAATTGTCCCCTGGGGGCAAATAATATGTGCCGAAAATTTACTGTTTTAGGATTTACACACCTCAGTGTCCCTTCTCGGAAGTCTGTCTCTTAAAGGCAGAAGGTGCTCATCATATAACCCAACACAAGACACCTCCTGCCTTTCTGCTTCCCAATTTATATAGAATTTTTCAGTTACACGCAACAAGAACTCCGCCAGCTCCCCATATTCAAGGCATTGAGGTGACAGATCCTCATCCTTATGCCCTGAATGAATGCTCACTGTATAAGTGCAACATGTGCTCCCTCTCGCGGACTAAAGAGGCCACAGAGTGGGCTTCAGATTTCTGAGAGGGAGCTCTGGATCTCGTCGGTGAAGGAGGAGAAAGAACCATTGGGTCCATCTTCATCCCCTTTCCAAGATCCACATCCTGACCTGAGTCAATGCTCGGCCTCAGCACAAGCAGGACCCGAACTGTGAGGAATGTGAGCCGTGGGTTTTTCTCAAAAAATGCCCAACAGCTCCTTAATACTTTCCCAGGGAGAGAATCACAATGAACACTGCCAGCCTTTTCGAGGGCTGACTGTGTGTGATCCACTCCCAAACACTCAATACACAGCTCGTGGATGTTCTCCTCTGTCAAATAATGAGGACAAGAAGGAAAATCACATCTGTTATTTTTTCTGATATCCTTATAACTGTATTTATGACATGGCGTGTTATCCTGCTGGAAGTAGCCATTAGAAGATGGGTACACTGTGGTCATAAAGGGATGGACATGGTCAGCAACAATACTCAGGTAGACTGTGCTGTGCGTTGATGCTCAATTGGTACTAATGGGCCAAAGTGTGCCAAGAAAATTTCCCCCACACCATTACACCACCACCACCAGCCTGAACTGTTGATACAAGGCAGGATGGATCCATGTTTTCATGTTGTTCATGCCAAATTCTGACCCTACCATCCGAATGTCGCAGCAAAAATCAAGACTCATCAGACCAGAGAAACATGTTCAATATTCCATTGTCCAATTTTGGTGAGCCTGTGCAAATTGTAGCCTCAGTTTCCTGTTCTTAGCTGACAGGAGTGGCACCCGGTGTGGTCCTCTGCTGCTGTAGCCCATCTGCCTCAAGGTTCGATGTGTTGTGCATTCAGAGATGCTCTTCAGCATACCTCGGTTGTAACGAGTGGTTATTTCAGTTACTGTTGTAATTGTTGTCTTGACCATGCCTCAATGCATTGAGATGCTGCCTTGTGATTGGCTGATTAGAAATTTGCGTTAGCAACTTCTCAAATTGATATATTAGAAACGGCTTCTATATCTTGTGGCTGAACAACAGAATACACTGACAGTGATCACCTTAGGTACACCTCATGTGCTTTATTCAGTGTTGAATGCTAACAGTGTGAGTTTGAATGCCATTTTACATGACATTTATTGCCATACTACTGAAAGCAGCAGCAGATAGTTTACCTCAGATCTTCAAAACAAAATAAACCGTTTGAAATTGAACTTTAGAACTGTGAAATAATGCAAACCAACACATAGTGATTTAGCATGTACATTTAATAATGTCAAAGATTATAAACCTTACCATTTCGTAATTGAGTGCATATGCTGTGCTTCTGAATGGCTGTATATAAATTTCTGTGGTCCAAACAACCAGATTGCTTATCACTGCAAATCTCATCATGTAGCGTGTTGTTAATGACATGGGGTTACAATGTAACCTGCTCACCTAATGTTTACGTTTGTAATATTTATATCATTTGCTAATTAATAACCTAATGTGGAACTCTGAATCTGCGTCTCATTTTGGAGTCTGCTACTGTCCACCGAAGGTCGCATTTTGGTCACAAGCGCATGCTTTGAGAGCCTTTCTGAATGAATGAATGAAATACATGGTTTTCCATCAAGACACCCTGGTGTGCTGAAATATAATTGGCTAAACTGGCATTGGGCAGGTTAAAATAACCAAAACAAAGACAGCGTTCCAGCAAGGAAAACACAGATGTGGAAACAAAGCAGAATTACTAGCTTCAGCATTGTTTTTCAGATAAACAAGAATGTTCACTTGGCATGTTTCTTAAATATCTGCAAACATATTATGGTATTTTTATGCTTTAGAAGAGTCAAAAACTTACATACAGTACCTTTAACAGTGACACCTGCTACACAATGGACTGTTTATGATGTTTCCTGAAATAATGAGAGGTTTTTACCAGTTACAAAATATAAAATTGATGTTGCTTGCAAGTGTCCTTTTATAATGTTACGATCGAGCATCTTATTTCAACAGGGTGGTTTACGCTGATGCACTTAGTAGCCATATTTGATTCTAAAGACAGGTCATGAAGATTGACACTGACATGTAGTGTTTGCATTTATAACCACAAATCTGAAAAAGTTGGGACAGTATGGAAAACACAAATAAAAAAAAGAAAGTAGTGATTTCCAAATTTACTTTCATTGCAGACAATATGAACATGTGTTTTGTTTGGTCAACTTCGTTTTATTTGTAAATATACATCCTTTCCTGTCATTCAGACCTGCAAAACATTCTGAAAAAGTTAGGACAGGAGCAATTTAAGGCTAAATTAAGGTAAAATGGTTAAACAATGATGTGATTTGAAACAGATGATGTCAACAGGTGATTGTAATTATGATTTGGTACAAAAGCAGCATCCAAGAAAGGTCTAGTGCTTTAGGGGCAAAGATGGGCTGAAAATCGTCAGTTTGCCAACAAATACATGAGAAAATTTTTATGTTTAAAACCAATGTTCCTCAAAGAACGATAAGAAGACATTTGGATATTTCACCTTCAGGAATTTCAGTGCATAAAGGACAAGGGTGCAAGCCTAAGCTGAAAAACCATGATCTCCGATCCCTCAGGTGGCAATGCATCAAGAATAGTCATTCATCTATAAGCAATATCACCACATGGGCTCAGGACTACTTTGGCAAACGTTTGTAACACAATATGTAGTTACATCCACAAATGCCAGTTAAAACAGTACTGTGCGAAAAGGAAGCCCTATGTTAACAGTGTCCAGAAGCGCCATCAACTTTTCTGGGCCCGGAGGCATCTGGAATGGACCATCACACAATGGAAGCATGTACGGTTGTCAGATTAATCAGTATTTCAGGTATTTTTTGGGAGAAATGGATGCAGTATGCTCCAGACCAAATAAGAAAAAGATCATCCAGACTGTTACGAGAAACAAGTTTAAAAGCCAGGGTCTGTTATGGTATGGGGTTGTGTCAGTGCCCTTGGCAAAGGTACCTTGCACCTCTGTCATGGTACCATTAATGTTGAAAAGTACAGAGATTTTGGAGCACAATTTAATGCCTTCTTTTCCAGGCATGCCCAAGCATACTTCAACAAGACAATGCAAAACCACATTCTGCATGCATTACAAATCCCTGGCTGTGGTGGAATAGGGTACAGGTACTTGACTGGCCTACCGGCAGTCCCGATCTGTTGCCAATAGAGAATGTGTGGTGCATTTTGCAAGACCCCATACTGTTGCCCACCTTAAGACTTGTTTGCAGGAAGAATAGGACAAAATTACACCTGAAACACTTCATCACTTGGTGTCTTCAGTCCCTAAACATATTTTAAGTGTTGTGAAATGTAAAGGGCCTCACGGTGGCGCAGTGGGTAGCACGATTGCCTCACACCAAGAAGGTCGCTGGTTCGAGCTTCGGCTGGGTCAGTTGGCATTTCTGTGTGGAGTTTGCATGTTCTCTCCATGTTGGTGTGGGTTTCCTCCTGGTGCTCTGGTTTCCCCCACAAGTCCAAAGATATGCGCCATAGGTGAATTAGGTAGGCTAAATTGTCCGTAGTGTATGTGTGTGAATGGGTGTGTGTGGATGTTTGCCAGTGATGGGGGTTTTTTTATTTGCGTTTTCCATACTGTCACAACTTCTTCTGATTTGGGGTTGTAATTGCCCTACTGTACACATTCAGCAAGAAAATCAGCTCATCATTTTTGAAATGATAAACTAGTACAAATTTGTATCTATAACCAGAGGTTACTAACAAAACACTGATATTAGTAACCTGGAGTTCTTAATACAGTCAACATAAACATTTTAGTACTCTGTTTTACTTTAAGGATGTGTTTAAGATGGTTTAAGATATATTTAAGTTCATTCAATTGCATCTAAGGGTATACTCACACTAGGCTATCTGAACCATGACCGAACGCGTTTGACCCCCATTTGCCAGTTCGTTTGACAAGTGTGAGTGCTCCATATCGTGCCCAGGCATGCTTCAATTGGCCTGCCCTCGCCCGATTGGAAGAGGTGGTCCAGAGCACCGTTTGGTTGGGCTCGGGCACATTTGCAGTGTGAGTGCAAAGCACACCTGAGCACGAAACTGAGGTTGCGATGTCACTTTTAAGGGACTGTTTCATTTGAATTTATAAATCATTCTTACTTTTCAATAAATGCAAACTGTCATAGTGTATCAAAGATACAAACCCCTCCTTGCACGTCAACTGCCACCTTCAGCAAACTTCCTAATACCTACAGCACAATTATTTTATGAAAGCTTGTGTCAAAAGTGGTGGATCTGTTCAGCAAAAAGATTTGCCTGTATGTCACGCATCCTAAATGACTTAAAATAATACAAACAATATATCTAAAGCAGGCAGTGCGGTGGCGCAGTGGGTAGCGCTGCCGTCTCACAGCAAGAAGGTTGCTGGTTCGAGGCTCGGCTGGGTCAGTAGGCATTTCTGTGTGGAGTTTGCATGTTCTCCCCATGTTCACGTGGGTTTCCTCCGGCTGCTCCGGTTTCCCCCACAGTCCAAAGACATGCAGTATAGGTTAATTGGGTAAGCTAAATTGTCCGTAGTGTATGTGTGTGAATGAGAGTGTATGGGTGTTTCCCAGTTATAGGATGAAGCTGGAAGGGCATCCGCTGCATAAAACATGTGCTGGATAAGAAGGCAGTTCATTCCGCTGTGGTGACCCCTGATTAATGAAGGGACTTAGCCGAAAAGAAAATGAATGAATGAATAACTAAAGCAATCTCTATTGTACTTATTCTCTCCCTAACTGAACAGTTGCATCATCAATGATGTAGATGTGCTCAGGCTTGAAAGGTAAAAAAGCAGTGTGAGTGCAGGCCAAGGGGGAGAGGGGTGGGGGCACAATCACGCTTGGGCACGATTCAATGCAACCATGCCTATAGTGTAAGTACACCCTAAAGCTTTTGAACAGTATATTTGTGTTTTAATAGTTTCAAATAGGGCCTCATAGTGGCGCAGTGGGTAGCACGATTGCCTCAAAGCAAGAAGGTCACTGGTTCGAGCCTCGGCTGGGCCAGTTGGCATTTCTGTGTGGAGTTTGCATGTTCTCCCCGTGTTGGCGTGGGTTTCCTCCGGGTGCTACGGTTTCCCCCACAGTCCAAAGACATGCGCTATAGGTGAATTGGGTAAGCTAAATTGTCCGTAGTGTATGTGTGTGAATGAATGAATGTATGAGTGTGTGTATTAATGTTTCCCAGTGATGGGTTGCAGGTGGAAGGGCATCCGCTGCGTAAAAAACATATGCTGGATAAGTTGGCGGTTCATTCCGCTGTGGCGACCCCAGATTAATAAAGGGACTAAGCCGAAAAGAAAATGAATGATTGAATGAATGAATAGTTTCAAATAAGTGCATGTTTCCAAAAGTTTCCCAAATAAACTGAAATAATGCAATTTACAGTGTATAGGCCACAATACCAACCCGCAAATACTAAACCATTGAACTAGATGTACCAGTGAAAATATACCTTGAGAAATACCTTTTCTCTTCCAGTCAAGATAACTATGAATCACTTGGCCAGAACTTGCGCTCACAGCTCAGTTTGGTCAGATTTGTAGGCCTCTCCAACCCCTCAGGAGGTAAAAGGAAGTCAGACGTAAGCATGTGACCTACTAGGGGAACTGTTTTTGTGGCTCTTTTCACCTGCTGCAGCTCTCCAGGGTGAAAGGTCAACTGTCACAGGGGCCAGGGAGGTTCCCCGTGGGGCTTGCAGCCTGGAGAACTTCTCTTGAAGCTGAGACACCTCTGCCTGGTTTCACAGCGCTGCCCCAAACTGCCCTGGGGCATGAATGCAATTCGGTATTTATGGGACTGCTGGGCTATCGCTGGACGTACAAACCGCAATCCCTGTCTCTGTCCCAAAGGAGAGTGCCTCATCACCCTCCTCTGAAAGAAAGCTGCTGGGGCCTGCCCTAAAGTCCAGAGATTTATCAACATCCTGAATCTTTATGTTATGTCCACCCTAAATATTGATAGGTGAGGGGGGAAAGCTATGCTATATTGGGATCATTATTAAATAATAGCTGAAGCCACAGAATGTGATCTTTGCTCAGCCACTGCATAAATCATAGCAAAACTGAAGTGGTGGTTTATCTCATCCCACACATACAAAAAGACTTTTATAATGAGGAACTCTGTAAAAGACCCAACTTAAAACACCTGGTTTCATAAACAAGGATTAAACCTAAAGAAACTTGCACTGATTGACCCTAAAGTCCATGTCAAATCAAAATTGACAATGTTTATTTTGGTAGCACACATTGCTTTCTTTTAAGTGAACGATTAATCTGTTAATCCACTGGAAAGAAAAAAAAAACATAGTTTTGGTAATATTCAATCAAAAGCTGACCACTTGACTCCACTTTTGGAGTGGCAGTTCTTCTCTGGCAATCCTTCTCTTTAGCCACAATATTCGTAACCATGCCACTCTTACTGTTAGTTTGCTATGATGGAATGATGCACAAAAAGAAAGCCTTGCCCTTGCTCAATTTTCAGTTTCAGTTGGAAGTACATTGACATACTAAAATAATAGTTTATTCAGTTTCTGGGTCACGCAGATTTTAAAGTTTTGTCTCAAAATAGACGAAAGTAATGTTTGTTTGTATTTATTTTTTTACCAAGACAAATGTGTTTAAAAACTTACTTAAATATTCTTTTTGAGGCGATTCATTCTTCTGTGACCCCTGATAAATCAGAGATTAAGTCAAAGGATAATGAATGAATGAATGAATGAATGAATGAATGAATGAATGAATGAATGAATGAATGAATGAATGATTATCGATCGATCTTTTTGAACTATGGTCTTATTGTGGTTCAGACTAAGCCTCGTCTATAAAACCAGAAAACTTGTACTAGCCTAGTTTAGTAATTTTGCTGTGGTATTGAATCATGAAACTTCACTTGCATGTAAAATTTAAAAAATTGTAATATAAAAAATAAATTGTTAATATAGACTGCTTTGGTTAAAAACTATGACAACTAGGTATTACTTTTTTTTTTTTTTTGCCCTGAAATCTTAATGAAGGCAAATGTACTGTATGCTATCTATTGTATGGCGTTTCAGTTTTTTTTTTAATTCATCCTCTTACTAAAAGAAAAAAAAAAGATATTGCAATATATCACCTTCCTTACAGTATTGCAACACATCACAATATATTGTATCATAACCCCTGTAAAGTGATACATGTCCTATCATTAGTTTCCATACACAGCCTGAACCAGTCTGGAAAAGCTCAAGATTTTTAGTGGATACATTTTTAAAGACTTTAGTGGCCTCAAAAGACCAGAATATGTAATGAACACTTCATGTGAACTACTTTTTTAGCACTTTATGTTGCAATTTAATAGAAAAACAGCAACCAGACCATTCTTCAACATTTCGCTTTTTGGCTTCCATCGAAAGCTTACAGGTTTGGATCAACAAACCTTATATCTTTTTAGGTGAACTATTCCTTTAAGGCCTTGGTTAAAGACAATCAAAGACAAAACTGCGATATCCTCCATTTTTGCAACCCTTGCATGATTAATGGAGCAGTTCTGCAATCTACTTACTCAGAACTAAAACTGTTTGCTCAGTCCGCGCTTACAAAAAAAGGAAACATATTAGCAAAAATAAATGTTGGTGAGTGCTAGAAGAGGCCGATTATGTATGTCTCGGGCAAATTGGTGGTAATGAGTCAAGAGACTGAGCTGGTTCACATATATTAAAACAGCGATCATTAAGGCATTTGGGCTTAGATTAATCCTGTTAATGACATGCCGGTGCCACTGGGAATAAGAGAGCCGGCCCCAGATGTCGAGTCGGGGCTCAACTCGACACACAGCAAATCTCTGCCTCTCCCTCTCATAGTCGGCACTCTCTCCATCTTTTCGCTCTTATGCAGCAGGGATGCTCCTGCACAGTACCACCACTTCAAATGCAAACGAGGGGACACCATCACAGCAGACTACTAATGAGAGCAATGCGAGAAAGAGAGAGAGGTGGCTAAGATGAATAAATTAAAAAAAAGAAAAACCTGAACTGCAGATAAGAAGCGGCAGCAGGAACCCTGATGTCCCCAATTAGGAAAGATGTCACCCCCTGTCCACAGAGCTGTAATAAAACCCTCACTCTGTATTCTCCATCACACGGCTCCAACACTGTTAACATTTTAATGTTCTGGGCGTGCATGGTAACACTAATTACTTGGCCATTTGGCTGACTCCAGAATCCTCCAAATGGAAATCTGATCTCGGGCTTAAGACCGTTACATTAAAAAATAATAAGTCATATTTACTGATCTAGCCAGCAGTCATACTTGTGATTCAACCGGTTCGCTCTTCTTATTGACTGATAGGATCTGCCACCATAAAAGGAAATGACTGTGTGAATTTTAACAAGGACATGATCCCCGGATTGTTTCTCTTTTCCGTTCCCTTCTCTCCCACCCCCTCAATCTTGCCCATATAACCCCGCTGTTTGAGAGAGGCCATGGCACATTTAGATTTCATCACAGGTGTTTTAAATCTATGCAAATCCTCCCATTCCAATCTTAACAGGCAAATCCAATCATTTAAAGCAATCTCCAGAAGCCATTTCTGCCAGCATTAAAATTTATGGTCACTTGGAGAAATTTTTGAACCGTACTGAAAAGGCATATCTGTGTCTGATAAAATCCCATCATCTGTAGCCATTCCCTCTGACTCCTGCTCGGGGATAAAACACCTTGTTCCGAGGACGCCCCAGATTTGAAATTACACAGAAATGAGCAAGCTTTGGTTTCACCCCCGCCGAATTAACGCCACACATCTTTCGGATTCAGCAGCCAGTGTATTGTTTTAGGGCCAGGTGAACCCCAAAAAAGAAAGGGTAAACTCATTTTTGTGCCTCTGAGTGCTGTGTACTGTTTGGTGGCGATAATACAAGAGGAAGCCTTCCCATAAAGGCAAGAAATTAGATTCTATCCCCACATGTGGAGCCGGTAGCACCAGCAGCATGAGATAGAAAAGAAGAGGAGCGAATGTAATGGTTGTATTACCGTGCTCAGTCATGTATTATTAATGTTAACGTGATCAAGGCAGGTGGACGAGCCCAGGAGACATCGCTGCCTAATGAACACAGCCCTCGCTCTCTCAGCGGAGCAGGCCCTGGCAGCTGTTACTGTTTCAGAGCAAGTTGTTAGCCTCTGTACCTGAGTGGGCCCGGTAACCCCACAGCCCCCCTCCCTCAATCGCACACACATTTAATTTACAAATAATCCACAGCCACCCACAATTGACACTGTTCATACTGAAGGCCTGCTGTCCGTTAGGTGACCATGCCAGAATGCATTTTTAATGAAGAATTGGCTGAAAGCACACAGGATGCTCTCTATAGGAAACAGTATGGTGCATTTATTTAGGTAAAATAGCCATTTGGTCTTATTTATATGTGATATGACATGAAATTGAATTGTAAGACTAAAAAAAAAAAAGTTACATTATCTGGTGTGTTTGAAAGTTGTCAGTTTACAAAATGGGAGTCAAGTGAAAGGTCAGCAAAGTGCAAAATTGTTTGACTCTTCTGGACTACACGATAGATGTATTTTAGAGCAACGGGTTTCAAAATAATGTCCTCAGTAACTAATACTGCCAAGTGGTCCATGGATAAATTTCAGTGACAAATATATTGGCCTATAATTTTTATATGCATCATTTTTTTAAAGGTTTTCTAATTTTTTAGATATGAATTTGGAAGAAATGTCATTAGTAGCCTATGGAATGAAACAAAAATGTAATTTTACTCAAACACATATTACATGTAAACTCAGAGAAATGTACATACATTCTTAAAAAAAAGGGTTGTTTTGTTATTGTTGTTGTTTTTTTTGCAATGAAAGTTCCATGAACAACCTTTAACATCCATAGAACCATTCCATTATAAACATTTCTTTATAAAGGGAAAAAATGTAATTTCAATGGTCTTTACAGAAATGTTTTTTTTTATAATTCCCATTTTGAAACCTTTAGTTTTAGAGTGTAGCTTAAAGTATTTAAATATATACCTGACTATATTTCAGGGAGAGGGCTATTCACAGAAGACATACTTAGCAAAACTTGTTTAGGAGGATGCGCTACTAAACACTTTCCATCATCTTCTAGCAAAGCGAGAAGCATGAGCTCTGAATTCGATCTATCCCGTTAAGAGTTGGAGGACGCTGGAACTTTGAAACGCTCAATTATTCATGTGTGGGCCGTACACTATTTATAAAGCATAAAAGGTAGTCATGAAAAACTGCAGCACAGCATCCTTTGTCAAGGCCTTTAACAAATGTTGAAGAGAAGCCTGGGCACAATACCTGCAGTAACTTGCAGGGGCTTACATCATTAGTTGAGTACGAAGCAAACACACACACACACACACATACAGACACGGGAAGAAAGAGCGTGTTCAAAATCAATCCCAGCCAGACTATATACACTTGGTATATGGCACAAATGGTCCTTTAAAACTGTGCTGGACTTGCAGAGATTGGCCCTGTCGGTTCAGTTTTGCTTTTCTGCATGGTTGAAAGACAAAGGTCTGGCAGATTGTGTGTTTTTAGGTCACATACTGCCCCCTGGTGGAAGAAATGATGATGGCTGTTATAAATCAGTGCAGTTGACTCTGTGTCAGGGTTAACCAGCAATGCTATGGAGAAATGTTGACTTTAAAAAGCTGAAGCACAGGGTAAAATATTTCAGATACTTTTTGCTGGGTTGTATTGACAGAAATGTTGAAGTAAAAAAAAAAAAAGAAAAATAAATAAATAAAAAGAATTCTTGAACTTTTACTTTTGTGTCTCTTTGTGTATTATATGGCTTTTCTTGGATTGTGAAAACCATGTTGTCCAATATCTCCTATGAATTATTTTGTTACTTAAAGGGACATCTTTGGAAAACATGTAATGTTTGCACCCGTGGAGTATAATGTAATTAGACATACTAATTTAAAGGTTTAGCATGTGAAAGAAAAAATAAAAACAATAATTTTAAATTATTTGTACTGTACATTTTTAGTTAATCTGAGTCCAATGACATTCAATGCTAGAACTTGTGTCAAAAACATATTTTCATAAAAGAATGTCAGTTATTAAATGTAAATTATTAATTTGCAATTTAAAATCATTCGTTGCTTAGCAAATACTTTACAAACATATAATTTAATTCATATTTAAATACCTTATATAGCACAGTTTGTGTATATTAGCCAGGTAAGTAACAACAAGTAACAATTCTCACTATTATTCACTTATTACCTGCCTATTATTAAGATATTGGCTGTTTAATAGTGCTTATAAAGTACATATAATCTACTACCTTAAGTACTATTAATAACTACCCGTTTTCCTGACCATATACATGAAAAGTACTGGATAAAACTTAACAAGCTTGTTAACAAAGTGTCATTTCTGACATATCTAGCAAGACTTACAACACAACACATCAAAATAAAAGTCCCATTATCAGGGACTTCAGTTTGTAGAAGACACGCAGTTTCACAGGTCTACGTATAACAGTAGTCAACCAAGGTAAAATACAGGACTTGAACAGAATTGTTTCCTGAAACATTAAACAAATGTCCATTGTGGACTTCACATCTTACAGAGGGATCAGATAGTTTCTGATTAGCTGAAATATGACTCATAATCCTCTAGCAACCAGTTTCTATCAAACATACTCTATTGCATCAGGTATAAAACAAATCTATCCGCGGCTGAAGTAATTACTGATCGCACTGAATTCAGGTCAAACTACAACAGTTGAACCGCTGAAATGTTTCTTGATTGCATTCATCGTCTGATCATACATTGTTAAAAACCAAAACCAATCCTCGGGAATGATTCGCAGCCAGGACTCAAACAGAGACAGAAGAATCAAACAGACGCCCTCATTCGCACAAACACAGGAGGAGAATCTTATTATCTGCTCTACAGACTTTCTGCCAACAAACGAAATGTCAGTTGATCCCTGTCATTACGTCCCAATAAATCAAATAGGAAATGTTGCCATGTGTCTGTGATGCACTGATGGTGGACTTAAGCAGGATTTAATTAAATTGTATGTATTCCATCTGAGATTTTTATACAAAGTGTCCATGTTTACTTTTGTTGCACGTTTTGTAGCAGCGTGCGTAGTCTCTTATGCATCAGGTTTCTGGATAAAGCAATACTTCCAATAAACTGGGCTCTAAATAAAACAGACCAGTTTCTCCTACTCAGCTCGGCGTATTATTCAAAAGCCTCTTATGTATTGCAAAAGCTTAGAATCACAATATCACACATCCTGTTTCTGTTGGACTAAGCAGATACAATAGATATCAGCAAGGCAGTGGAATATAAACCAAAAATTGTCAGGCCTGCTAGGGAAGAATAATCTGACAGATACAAAGCAATTTTGATGTGATAAACAAAAAGTTAACTTTTTTGCCAGCTGCAAGACCAATGTGAGTGTGTCCATGTTTGTTACATGTGTCTCTGTGTTTGGTATGATGGTGGTAGTGAGGTCACTAGTCACTTACCATCAGTTTGTGGTACAGGCATTTTGATCATATAGGTATGCTGTCCTGGGATGTCTATGTCAGAGCAAAGGTAGCAAAGCCCATGCCACCAGCCTGGCTCGAGAAAAATACTGAATATTTCATTACCTGCTCCAGGAAAAAAAAAAAAAAAAACATACTCTAGGACCTGTCATTTCATTACAGATAATACAGAAAAGATGTGGTTAACTAAGCAGGAATAATGTCACTTTCCGTGAATAATGCTCTATGAAACCAGGGCCTAAAATGAACACTAGACAAGATCCAAATGCTAGTAAAAATGGATGGTAATGAATATAACAATGAATGAGCATATGGTTTAGAGTAATTATTCAATCACAAACACAGCATTGTAAAAATGTATTAAATATGTAATATGAGAATTCCTTTACATGAGCAGCTCATAAAAAAGTGTTTTCAATGTCTCAGAGTTATTTAGTTCAGCTAAATAATATACACTAACTCTATATGTGGAAGTGCAGTGAGTTTAAAGGGTTAGTTTAAACCAAAAATTAAAAATGTTATTGATTACTCACCCTCATGTTAATCCCAACCCCTGAGGCCTTATTTCATCTTCAGAACACAAATTAGGAATTTATTTATTTTAAATTTTTCTGAGAGCTCTCTCATCTTTCATAGACAGCAAGGTTCCGAGTCTTTTAAAGTTCAGAAAAGAGCAAAAAGAAAAATCCTCAAAACAGACCATATGGCTTTGGTGGTTCAAACTGAGTATTATCGAGGAACGAGAACCCTTTTGTGCACACATAAAACAAAAATAATGACTTTATTTTAACAGTTTCTTCTCCTATTGCACATGTTCATGACCGCTGTGCATTGATGCAACACTCACGTTTTTCTATTTGTATGAACACATACAGTAGAGCAACAAGAGAAATACAATTTGCACAATATGCCATCAGTATATATTATTACAAGGAGGCAGAGGAATAAAAATAAATTTAAATGAAATATTTCATTAATACTCCTATAATATAGGAGGTCCTGAGTCCTGTTGAAATGTGTTAATAAAACTTTAAAAACTTGGCTTACCTCCTGACCACTTTGTCTATATGAAACTTCTCTGTTATATTCATTCATTCATTCATTTTCATTTCGGCTTAGTTCCTTTATTAATCTGGGGTCGCCACAGCGAAATGAACCGCCAACTTATCCAGCATATGTTTTACACAGCGGATGCCCTTCCAGCTGCAACCCATCTCTGGGAAACATCCATACACACCCATTCACACTCATACATTACGGACAATTTAGCTTACCCAGTTCACCTATACTGCTTGTCTTTGGACTTGTGGGGGAAACCGGAGCACCCGGAGGAAACCCACACCAACACAGGAAGAACATGCAAACTCCACACAGAAACGCCAACTGACCCAGCCGAGGCTCGAACCAGCGACCTTCTTGCTGTGAGGCGAACGTGCTACCCACTGCGCCACTGTGAGGCCTTCTCTGTTATAACCAGTATTTATTCATTCATTCATTCATTTTCTTTTCGGCTTAGTCCCTTTATTAATCAGGGGTCGCCACAGTGGAATGAACCGCCAACTTATCCAGCATATGTTTTATGCAGCGGATGCCCTCCCAGCTGCAACCCATCACTGGTAAACACTCATACACTCTCATTCACACACATACACTTCGGACAATTTAGCTTAGCCAATTCACCTATACCGCATGTCTTTGGACTTGTTGGGTATACCGGAGCACCTGGAGATAACCCACGCGAACACAGGGAGAGCTTGCAAACTCCACACAGAAATGCCAACTGATCCAGCAGACGCTCGAACCAGTGACCTTCTTGCTGTGAGGTGACAGCGCTACCCACTGCGCCACCGCGCCGCCCCCAGCTGTATTTAAGTTTCCTTAAAATGAAATTCTCAATGTTGTTTCACAATAACACCTTCCTCTGTTTGAAACAAAACACAGATGCATCCAAGGTAATATGTCAGCAAGCAACATGCAGAGAGTTCTTGTGAGCGCACGTAATAAACTGACACTGAGGAGAAGAAACTGTTGAATACACTTGAAATTTTTGTTCTACAAGTGCTCTCATATCTTGATAGTATTCCGATTGAACAACTCAGGGCATAAGGTCTGTTTTGAGGATGTTTTTGGTACCTCTCCGGACTTTGAAAAAGATGGAATCCTGTCAGGAAAATGTCCTGAACAAAAACCTTTCAAAATAACCTAGGTAAAAAAGTTAGATAGGAAACTACTAATGTCATCTCATGTTGTTCATGAAGCAATAACAGATTTTAACACAAATTCTGTATGTGATGTTTAAAAGATAGCATGGAATGATGGGAATTGTTGAATTTATTTAAAAGTGAAGACCACACAAAATGGGACAGGCCATGTTACCATGATGAACACAGCTTCTCATTACTATAAAAGTGTTCTAGGAAGGTTTTCCCCACAGTTACTGCACATTCAGTACTGAACAGCCCAGCTCCTTTGTGGAGGAACGCCACAGCAGAGCATCTGTTTGAAGAAAGCCACCTGATCAGCCAGGAACTCCTACTTACTCCTACTCCTAATTGCCGTTCTTATCGTAACAGGAAAACGTAAAAGGTTTTCAAAACCCTGAAGGCCCGAAAGCGAGATGTTTAGCTCTGTGTGACTTCTGTGTGCAAACAGCAATCATGTCTCATGCCCTGCTCAGGGCTCCAGTTGTCACCAAGAGTGGGGCTGTCGCTGACAAAACTGCACAGGGGAGCAGCATCTGCGAAATTCCTCTCTACTCCTCCACCATTCGCTCCCTAATCAATATCAGGAGCAACAACACGCAAGCAGGCAAGGCCGAGAGAGGGAGAGGAAAACGAAAGCAAAGCAAACAACACGTTTTCAATGGGGGAAGAAAATTAGCGTGCAACGAGACTCTTCCACGCACCTGTCATCATCCGCTTCGGCTCTTAATGAGAGCGCTTCTATTCCTGATCACATCATATTTGTTTTATACAAGTCCCTTTGAACAGCTAGGAGATATTGAGCCTTCTTTGATCACTGCATCTTTCTGAATTCCAAATAAGAAATGAGTCTCTCTCTTTGTCCCATTCTCTGTCTCTGTCTTCCTTGCTTTGCTCTCTCCTCCCTTGCTGCGACTACTTTGTTTGTTTACTACACAAGACCCATTGCCAGAATTAGCTAGAGAGGAGAAAGAGTAAAATAATGATAGAAATAAAGATGAAAAAGAAAAGTGAACAGAGAAGCAGGGAGGGCTAGAGCTCAGGAGCATTGCAGGAGAAAAGCGTGGGGCGTGAGATTTTCTTCATTAATGTTTATGCACTTAACAAAGAGAGAGGGCTCTAGAAAAAAGAGGTAGAACATTGCCACGAGACATCGCAGTTAGCAGGGATTTTTTTGAAGGCAGACGTATTCTAATGATGACCCTTGGCATGCTGTGGCACTTGGGACTGCCCCCTGTGTGAGGAAGGCTGTTGAAAATTAATCCTTTTCTCTTTTCAAACAGAATATCACCCGGTCCCTGATCACAGCGTCAGGGCCGCCTTTCGTGAGGCTTGTTGAGAGAAAAGGCATTATAACAACCCCAGATCCTTTCAGTCCACGGGTCCCACCAGTCCTTCGCTCCCATGCACCTCTGCTTCTGGAACAGACAGTGACACGGTGACCGAGGGATGGGAGAGGTCTGGATGTTCTCTGGCTGTTTAAAGATTGAAACCATTGG
Source organism: Danio choprae (assembly GCA_903798125.1). Lineage (NCBI taxonomy): Eukaryota > Metazoa > Chordata > Actinopteri > Cypriniformes > Danionidae > Danio > Danio choprae. The sequence goes on along the minus strand of CAIGQW010052626.1, from coordinate 686,499 downwards.
TGTGTGATGGGCTTCTTTGATGTTTGCTAAGCACAATGCCTGGGTGCAGGAGAGTAAGGACAGCGAGAAATGGACGAAAGAAAAGGTAGAAAGAAAGACAGTGGTACGACGAAAAAAAAAGAGTACACGCACAAATGGGGTAGCGAAATAGAGGTGAACTGAGGAATGGCTTTACCAAAAGGCAATCATCTTTCTCAAAGTCACAGTGGAAGGGAAAAAGGCTGGAAAGAGTAGAGGAGGAGGGAATTGGAGGAAGCAGTGCAGCCACCCTGACAAAGGAAGATAAAAGCATAGAGGTTGAATCAGGGGCCATGACTGACTATGAAGAAGAGATTACTCTGCCAGAGACCACAAGTTCTTCCGCCACAGAAAACTTTCAACGCTCACTCTTGAAAAATAAATCCTTTTTCACTCTCATGTTGTGGAAGGACGCAGGATAATTGCGTCCAAAGTCTTGGAATAGAGAGACCATTGCAGAAAAATCACTTGCTTACAGCAAACCTCACCTTGGGTGATGAAATTCCTTGGATGTGAAAACCGTACTCTGTGGAGACAACTTTAAATTCACCTTTCTTTCTGTTTGAATTGTGTTTCACCTTTGCTTTCGCATTGGAGAGCTAAAGTTTAAAGCCAGGAAAAAACTGCCCAATGGATCTGCCCCAGTCTCAGTCTCGGTAAATGGTGAGATTTCTTTCTCGTGTTGCCTTTGGGAGGCAGATGGAACAAAGGGAATTCAGAGGATACAAAAGCATTTTAAGTACAATTAAAATCTTTGATGGTTTAATCTGTTCACATCAAACGCAACAATCACACTCTCTTTCTGATGACGCAACATGAAAACCGATGACTGTCAGCAAACACAGCTCAATGTTGGTGAAATGCATTAATTAGAGCAAGCATCTGGGTTCATGTTTCCAACCAGTGGCATTCCAAAGTGTTATTTAAAAAAAAAAATATATATATATATAGATATATATATATATATATATATATATATATAGAGAGAGAGAGAGAGAGAGAGAGAGAGAGAGAGAGAGAGAGAGAGAGCACATTATTTAAATAATATAAACTCCCACATTTGAGGATATTATTGGAAATGGGGTGATAAGCACAAATGTCTTTAAGGACCAGATCACTTTTGCACTGCACTAAAAATAATATTAAAAAATATATATTAGTATCCAAAGAAGTGTACCTTTTAAAGTTACTGTCCCAGAGAAACCTTTTATTTCTTCATTTTTAAGTGGATTTAATAATATTGACTATAACTTTAGGTAATATATCAGACATACTAATTAATCATTCATTTTACTTTACTTCATTTGTTACAAATAAATAAATAAATAAATAAATAAATAAATAAATAAATAAAAAGGTGCACATCTTCTCTTCAGCTCTTTTTTGCATTACTTTGAAAGCACAGTAATTAGTTGTTCCTTTTTTTCTGAAGTTGATAGCAAAGTGCTAAGAACTCTAAAGAAAAAAAAAGTTTAACAAAGAGCTTAAACAGTTCAAAGCCTTGCGGAGAGCTATTTCTTCTTTAAATGCTAATCTTCACTTCTTTAGATTGGAGTAATCACATGACAGACTGTCTTGGTTTGAGACTTGGTGCTCCTGAGGTTTGTCACTTGTTTTCTTTTTTTTTCCCTTTCACACATACCCATGCAGATTGTTTACACTGATCTTAAAGTGGTGCAAATTGAATTCCACTACATCATCTTATCAGTATCCACAAGTGTAAAGTGGTGTAGGCACCCCCTCTGGACATTTTCTACATGTTTTTTTTGCAACATTTGCTTTATGTGCATCTCTGAATGAACGAGAACTATGTCAAATCTATCAGCTCATCCAAAATGAAAAAAAAAAAGTTCATCCAAAATTAAAAATTCAATATACTTACATCTAAGATTCAGGTGTCCTGTTTTCTTCTTCAGTAAAACAACTAAACTTTTTAATTGAAAAGATGGTTCTTAGCAGAGGTGATTCTAGAGTCTTTTGGGACCCAAGGCAAAAAATGCACAGGGCACCTTCCAATCAACGGGAATCACATTTATAGACCTAATAATCTGACACTAACAAAATAATATAAGATGTAAACATTTTATATTTCAAAAGTCCAAAAATAGAAAATAGATTTCCAAAAACCTGAACAATAAAGATTAAAAATACAAATAATGAAATAACTCATTACTCTTATTTCATAAAAAGCCTATTTGACACATTGTCAATGCAAAAATAAACCATTTGCAGACAGCACACAATAACGTCCATCAGTGCTTAGCAGTAACTTAGCAGTACAAAAAAGTTGCTGCATGAAAATTTAAATGATTAGATAGCTTATGTGCTTCAGCAGCCTGGTGAGTAATCGCATGTAAACTAGCAAATTACTCATTATGTTCTCATTCACAATAGTGACACTGTATTGTGTTTCTCATACATGAATTTAATTGTGGAGGTGTGGAAGTTTTCATATGACTGTATATTTGAAGGTAACCGAATGTCTATGGAAAGATTTGTTGTCATATTAATTTGAAGTAACATTAGCATTTGTGAACAAAGGGCTGCCTTGTTTACAATCGTTACTAGAAGTCAATCTCAATTCTTCTCTTATCTGCAGATTTTGTTCAGAAAAGTGATTTATAAAACGCATGTCAACATCAACTGAAGGTTTATGTGATTTACCCTAAATATTGCTGACTTTAACCACATCATGCTTTGCTAACTTGCTAACTTGTACATTATCAGCTATAGACATTTCATCAAAGTCTATGTGTGGAGAAAGTTTCTGAAACTTTTATTTTGGTATGTTGTCTAACTGAAAGTGAATATTGATTTTGTGCATCATTCCCTCGTAGCAAACTAACAAGGGCATGGTTAAGAATAATGTGTCTGAAGCCTTCAAACTGATGTCAACAGAGAAGGACTGCCACTCTTTTTTCTTTTTTTCTTTAAATACCTGCATGGACTAGATTTTAGATGTTCTGCGCTACAACGTGCGCTAGCAACGTAAACATTGTAAATTTAGATTTCAAACAAACTTAAGTATTTCTACTAAGGACAAAGACAGGAGGAATGGCAATATGTAACCTTTAGCATCAGATTGTCAGCGTGACCTCCCATGATATCAACACATATTATCCAGTGATAGCTTTTCTTTGACATATTAAATTGCGTTATGGGAGGATGCGCTGGTCTAATAAAGTTTGAACAGTGGAGAAGTTACCTTTTCATACCAAGGTCATCAACTGCCTCGACAACAAAAAAAGGCATCTGAAGAAAGGTCTGTGAAATGTTAGTCTTTCGTCTTGTCAAAGGTCTTGATCAAACGAGCCACTGGAAAGGACAGATGGCGACTGCACTAGAGGGGGCAGTTTGGGTGCTGAGCTATGACAAGTCCTCTGAGCTGGAAGAATGGTGGGTTGCTGCACTTAGGTGAGTTAGGGATCAAATGACAGCAAAGATGTGAAACCAAAGGGAACATGGCGTGGTTAGGCACCTTTACCCATTTAGAGACAGGTGAGTGGGAAACAGCCTTTCAGTGTAGATGGAATGGAGGTTACAAGCAGGTCAGGAGGCAATCATCATTCTAACACCTTCCTGCTCAGCGTGTGGTAGCTTTCATCAAGCAGACACTCGCTCTCAGAGCAGCAATGATGACGCCGTGTACAGGAAGAGCAGAAAGTCATGGATTCAACCACTGCTGACAAAAGACATCATCGTTTCTATAGGGCTGGAAAAATTCACTTGCTGGTTTTTGTTCATTTTTAAGGGATTGACTAAATGTATTAGTCTAGGCTACCCTCCCTCCGTATACTGAGTATACTACATTTTAATTTGAATTATTTTCTATATACTCTATATAGTATGAATATGAGTAGTACTATGAGTATATAGTATGAATACAGTAGTTTGAATTCATACATCAAACACAATGTTATTATGTCATGACTTATCCGCTGCAGTTGTGTTGCTTCACTTTCATAAATTTTCTCCAGTGGCCTCATGGAATAATAAAGCCATTGGATGCACACTTCAGAATCTCTATGAAATTAATAAGTCATCCAGCTTGTTTGTTTATACTGTTTTGGGTTTTTTATATAGATTTATACATCCTTCGAAAGCTGAATAATTAAGCTTTTTATTACAGATGGGCAATTAATTGAAATTAAATGGTTGAGCAAAGCTATAATTGTCATGCACATCTTCTCAGAGCACATAAGCAGTATATCTCATTTGAAGGCTAGGTGGCGCTCTCACGCACACTCAAAATACCCAAAGAAACCAAAGAATCCCCATAGCGGTTGCTGAATAAGCAGAAAGTGCTTTCTCTGATTCAGTATGTTTAAAAACACACTACAGAATAATCTCACATAAGGATTTATTTCCAACACTCAAGTGAAGCTATGAAATTTGGAATTTAAACCATGTTATTATATGTGGTCATTTCACATGCATCATTTATCATTATCTGTCATAATCACAAAACGATAATCTCAATGTCATTATATAATGAAGTCTTATCAAATTAATAATATTATTATAATATATTTAGCATTATTTTGATACTAATAAACTTGTGCAAAATAAAATTGAACTGGTTTCTGAATAAATGGGACATCCAATAGACTGTGAAAGGAACAGGATATGGCCAATTAGTAAGTAATCCCTAAAGAGAAGGCCCATGTTTAACAGAGCTAATGAAAAACAGAAGTCAGACTAATGTCACTGCTGACCCCGGTTGAGCCTCTGACAGGGCCTCTGCTCGGGCAAAAGGGTGGATGGACTTCGACGGTGCTAAGCAGTCTCGATTGCATGAACATTAACCCTGCGCTGCCCTCCCCTCCAGCACACATCTGGCACAGAACTGGACTAGTACCAACTCTCAGTGGGCAATGCCCTTCTTTACCAAGGCATGCTGGGACAGATCTGGTATGAGTGTGTCAATGCCAAGTTGCTATATTTACAGAGGTAGGCAGCTAAATGCCAACTATAATCAACCTCATTTCCAGTTTACACAAGGGCATTCACAATCAGTACACCCTTTCTAGCAATAAATACATGTTAGGTGGTCATTAACATTAAATAATTTAGCAAATTAAAACGAAAAGTAAACTTTTAACATTTTATATAAATTTCTCGTGCTTATGTTGGTCCACAAAGTAAGCACAAATGACAAACAAAAAAGAATAAAGTATACAGTTTATAATAAATTTAGTCTATGTGACTCTGTGTACTATATCCCAGTCATTTTAATGGCAAGGAAGTAGCACACAAAACAAAAATGTGCTTAAACGTGTAGAATGCCACAAATGGTACTGCTTATATTTGTAATGTATAGCAAAAACAAAATGGTCATACGGCTTTAGAAGATGTCTGCTTATGCTGTATGGACTAATGGCAATTTCATGTTTTTCAGTTTTGGAAAATTTTAGTTTAGATTCATTCATTCATTCATTTTCATTTCGGCTTAGTCCCTTTATTAATCTGGGGTCGCCACAGCGGAATGAACCGCCTTAGTTTAGATTAATGTTATAAAAACTGACTGTAAATAAGTAGCAAAACATGAAAACAAGGAACACTCATTCATTCATTTTCTTTTTGGCTTAGTCCCATTATCAATCAGGGTTCGCCACAGCAGAATGAACCGCTGTGGGAAACACCCATACACTCTTATTCACACACATACACTATGGACAATTTAGTTTACCCAATTCACCTATAGCACATGTCTTTGGACTTGTGGGGGAAACCAGAGCACCCGGAGGAATCCCACGCAAACACGTGGAGAACATGCCAACTTCATACAGAAATAACAACTGACCCAGCCAAAGCTCGAACCAGCGACCTTCTTGCTGTGAGGCGATAGCGCTACCCACTTCGCCACCAACATGGAACACTAGATAACATAATATGGATCAATACTGAGCGTGTCTGTGGTGCTTAAATAGTGTCTGTAATCAGGGATGATGACCTGCAGCTGTGTGACATGTGTCCAGATTGATATCAGATGTGGCAGATTAAGTCTGAACAGACACAAAACATGATGGGATGTGTAGTCCAGGTCAATGGCTGGTTGAGTCTTCATATAGCTGAAGTGCCCTCTAATGATTCTGGTGGGTACTTTAGCTAATGACTTGTAACACGTTACATCATATAGAGCATTTATTAAAAATATTAAATCCTAAAATAAAAAGTCTTCAGCACTTAATCAAAATTTTAGAATGATCATGTGACACTAAAGACTGAGGTGTTTGCTCAGCTTGTTACCTGACAAAATGTATTTATTTAGATTTAGATTTATTATGTAATATAGTACAAACGTGTACTGTAATCTTTATTTAAATTAATGCAAAATTACTGAGCAAAAAAGACTTATTTTAATATAATAATTAGCTAATAAGTTTATTTTCATGAGTTCCCACCATTCTAATAAAAAGTCTTAAGTGATACTTCACTCTTACATTGTAAAAAAAAAATATATATTGCTGCCTTAAATGTTTTACTTTTTACTTTTCTGGTCATCTCAAATTATATCAATCAAACAAACGTAAAATATTAAGCTAAACTTTGCATAACTTAAACAATTTTAAAAAGCAACATAAAATATTTGTTGTCTTGACTTTGTCATTTCTTTTTTTACAGTGTAGGGTCATTCTAATTGGCCTCATCCCACAGCGAATGCCTGTGATCTCTCAAGACTCTATTAAAGGCATTATTAAAACCAAATTTATGATATCAAAACATATGATATCAAAAGACATTATTATAGCACATTTGATATCAGTTTGGGTGGCACGGTGGCTCAGTGGTTGAAGGTCGCTGGTTTGAGTACTCGCTGGGCCAGTTGGCATTTCTGTGTGGAGTTTGCACATGTTCATGTGAGTTTTTACTGGGTGCTCTGGTTTCCCCCACAATCCAATGACGTGGTACAGGTGAATTGGATTAACTAAATTGGCCGTAGTGTTTGAATGTGTGTGAATGAGTGTGTATGGGTGTTTCCCAGAACTGGGTTGCAGCTGGAAGGGCATCCGCTGCGTAAAACATATGCTGAAATAGTTGGTGGTTCAGTCCGCTGTGGCGACCTCTGAAATAGAGACTAAGCCAAAGGAAAATGAATGAATGATATAAGATTTTTTATTGCACGCTATTTATTTTTCTTCTCTCTCTGCATAAAAAGTTAGTAATTACGTTAATATGAAAATAATTTCAGGCACCTTTTGCTTTCTCAAATGCATATTAAACTGGATGGATTTTTGCTGCATTCACTGTGCAGTAATAAGCAAAGAAAGAAAAGTCCAACACGCCAAAGACTTTATACTCCATTAAGTCACAGCCTTCTGCAATTTGGTAAAGGCACAAGTCATATTCTAAGTCAAATACAAAGTTAAATCCTGATATTTTGATATGGAATACATGATATAGAAGATGATACGGAAACCTGTTATGTCATAAGAAGTGTGAAATAATTTTCATATTGGTGTGAGACTTTAGCAAGACAAGTTGTAGCTGTCTACTAGAGTATACCTGAAAACAATGTCCTTGCCCAGTCCACATATATTTTCAATGTATGAAAAAGTCTTCCTCAATATACCTGTACATTTTCCTTTTTGTGTTCTAGAACAATAAAAATTATACTGGTTTGGAACATAAACACATTTTTGAGTGAGATCCTGCTGTATCACAGCCCCTTATGTCTACTACGTTCACTTAATTCTGAACAATTAATTATTACTAGAATATCAAAATATCTACAGACAGTAGATCCTTTTAATATCTGCCATCTAAACTCTAGAACAGCCTTCCTAGCACAGTTCGAGAGGCAGACACACTTTGTCAGTTTAAATCTAAACTAAAAACACATCTCCTTACTCTAAAAGTCACATAAAACATGAACTTAGAAATCCAAATCATCTAAAGTGGGCTGCATTAATCAGGGCAACCCGAGTAGTATAGAGCAGAGCAGAGCACTTCCCAAAAAGAATTGTAATTTGAATGGCATCTACTGTATGCTCATGCTAGTCTGTATATTTCTCCTTATGCTTAGGTTCACATAATCTTGGATCATCTAGAGTAGATGAGCTGCTCTTCAGTGGATCGGCCTTCAAAAGTGGCTCAGTGGTTAACACTGTCGTCTCACAGCAAGAAGGTCGCTGGTTCGAGTCCCCGCTGGGCCAGTTGGCAGTTTTGTGTGGGGTTTGCATGTTCTCCCCGTGTTTGTGTGGGTTTCCTCCAGGTGCTCTGGTTTCCCCCACATTCCAAAGACATGCAGTATAGGTGAATTGGGTAAACTAATTTGGCTGTAGTGAATGAATGTGTGTGTGACTGACAGAGGATATGAATGTTTTCCAGCACTGGGTTGAGACTACATAAATCATATGCCAGGGTAATTTGGCGGCTCATTCCACTGTGGCAACCCCTGATAAATCAGAGACTAAGGGCGTACTCTCACTAGGCACGGTTGCTTTGAACTGTGCTAAAGCGCGATTGTCCCCCATCCCCTCTCCCCTGATGGCCTGCACTCACAATGCATCCTAGCCGGAGCACGCTTACGTCATCGATGATGCAACTGTTCAGTTTAACAGGAAGAAAATTATTCTCTTTCTCTTGAAACTCTTGCTCAGCACAGTTAAGATTGCTTAAGTTATATTGTTTTGTATTATTTTTAGTCGTTTGGGATGTAGTGACACACAGTCAAATATTTTGCTCTATGGGTCCACAACGTTGACGCTTATAAGTTATCATAAAAGTCCTCGTTTGCTAGGGGTTTGCGTCTAATAAATTGCGCCAGTTTGCGTTTATATGAAAGTAAGAATGATTAATAAATCCATATGAAACAGTCGCTTAAAAGTGACGTCACGTATTCAGTTTTGCACTCACACCAACCGAACCGCGCTCTGGCACACCTCTTCCAACCGGGCCAGGGCCGGCCAACTGAACTGCACCTGAGCCCAATTCGAAGCACTCACACTTCTCAAACGAACCAGGAAACGTGCCCGGGCACGGTTCGGATAGCATAGTGTGAGTAAGCCCTAAGCTCAAGGATAGTGAGTAAGTGAACAAAATAATTTGAATCAAACAGGAGGAGAAGACCCAAAACATGCTGGAGGCTATGTCTTGCCTTGGATCACCTTGGGATTCTCCCCTGAGAAGCTAGAGAAAGTGTCTGGGGAGAGGGAAGTCTGGGATTTCCTGTTAAGTCTGCTGCTTCCATAGCCTCGGTTAAGTGGCAGACAATGGATAGTTGGAAGAATAGATGAATAAGTTTTAATTTAACTATAACTGCCCAAGCATTTTACAACTACTCCCCTGCTTGATTTGCTGGAATGTTCCACAATCTTAAATACTGTTATGGCTTTTATTCTCTTTATTTCATCTACGTTAAGCTGCATTGACATAATCTACATTGTAAAAAGTGCTATAGAAATTAATATTACTTGACTTAAATTATGGCAAAATGTTTTCATTCATTCATTCATTTTCATTTCGGCCTAGTCCCTTTATTAATCTGGGGTCGCCACAGCGGAATGAACCGCCAACTTATCCAGCATATGTTTTACGCAGCTCATGCCCTTCCAGCTGCAACCCATCTCTGGGAAACATCCATACACACCCATTCACACTCATACACTACGGACAATTTAGCTTACCCAATTCACCTATACCGCATGTCTTTGGACATGTGGGGGAAACCGGAGCACCCGGAGGAAACCCACGCTAACACAGGGAGAACATGCAAACTCCACACAGAAAGGCCAACTGACCCAGCTGAGGCTCGAACCAGCGACCTTCTTGCTGTGAGGCGAACGTGCTACCCACTGCGCCACTGTGAGGCCCGCAAAATGTTTTCATTTATTTTAATATTTTGGAAAGCTATCCATCTAAAATGAAAATTTTGATTTACATATTATATTTTTTTAGCTTCAAAGATTTGCAATACATAATTGTCATCCATCAGCAAATAAGCATCATAGTGTTCTAGGTTGATGCGCTTTGACATTGAAGAGCTGAAGTCATGATGGTATTAAATGAGGTCCTCACAGGCACGGATCGCATGCACAGCGAGATGACTGAGCTCCCTCTAACAGGGCCTCGTGGCAAGGTTTTGTTAAACCTCATTTTTTAACATGGGCTATGGGGAACTTTAATCCTCTCCATGTCATGCGCTATCAAATCTGAACCTGTGGGCATAGATGTGGTTGTTATTCCATGTAAAGCATGAAGGTTTACTAAACCGCGTAAGCATGCACACTATTCCAATGTCTGTATGGGAAATGAATACACAATTTGTTCCTGAACTCTGGATATTATCCCTGAGGAGAAGGGCACCAGTTTACAGATGTGAAGTACTAGTTATTTTACTTGATTTGCCCTGATCTAGATAGAAAGTGTAAATCTAAATAAATATTGAATAAATGGATTTATTGTGTAATGTGAGCAATCAACTTAATTACGGGTTTTGAGACCGTTAGAAGCCAGAGTAACCATGAATTTTTCAGTATTACCACTTCTACCAAAGCAATTTTGCCCATAAATATGTCTGGAGGTCTTGGATGAATTTTTAATGGGCGAGCAGAGAAGATGAAAGAGGGAATGGTAGGATCAGGGGGACACGAGCATTGAGCTGCTGGCACAAAGCAGAGAGGCCCCTCACCTCCAATCTTTCACAGTGACATCCTCTATGTCTTATTGCTGTAATTACCCTTTAGTTTGTCATAGGCCCAGTCTCTCATTATCAGGACAGGGAACAGGAGGTATAGCAGATCCATGGGCCGGACAGACAGGAGGTGCTCAGAATGTCACCTTATACTGGTTTTTGCATGTAATGTTGAAGCTTATATGCTGTTCATTATAGGGAGAGAACACATGGAAACAAAAAAGGAGTCCTCATTCTTGTTGTTTTAGATGCTAAGAATAGACACATCTGTCTTGGTTTAACTTATCTAAATGTCGTTCCTCTCACGCTGAAATACATTAAATAGTTAATATGTATTAAATGTATGGTTCTAATTTTAAATCTTAGATGTGTCATTGAAGAATAACTTTTATTCAATTTTTGCATGCATTTACCAGTCACTTAGGTAGTCACTTAGTCACTTGTTTGTCAAGGTGTTCAGAACTGCCTTAATTATTTGTGGAGCAGATTTAACAAGCTGCTGGAAACATTCCATGGAGATTTTTGTCCAGACTGACAAAAAAGCGTGCAAATCTCCTGTTTCAGCATACCCTAAAGGTGCTCTATTGGATTGAGCTCAAGTGGCTGTGGAGGTCATTTTAGTATAGTGAACACAATGTCAAGCCTCAATGTTCAAACAATGTGTTTATGATGATTTGAAGTTTTTGTCATGTTCTGCTGGAAATAGCCAGCATACACTAGGTATATTACTGTCATAAAAGGATGGACATGGCCAGCAAAAATACCCAGGTAAGATCTGGCATTCAAACAATTATCCATTGGTACTAGCACCAGCAAACTAAACCATTAATGATTTATTTCCTCTGAGGGATATGGTGAAATACATGACAATACAGTTGCATTGGTTTGGTGTCATTGTATGGTGTCATGTTTTAGCTGTGTATTTAAAAAATGGTGCTTCTGGTGTTGTCATTTTCTTTGGCTTGTGGCACCCACTGGTGACAATTCTCTGTAATCCAACTGCATTTAGCAGCGATTCTAGTTCCACCCTTTTGGTATCATACTGTTGTGCTAAAAAGAGGAACAGTACAGGTCTCTATTTTGGTACTTCTGGCAGTGGAAACGGAAAGAAAGAAATTAGTACCTTACTGCATTGTACAGAAGAGTGGAAATGCCATAATACAAGATATTACGTATCCTTGCTTTACTGTTGTTTATGCCAAATTCGCCCCTATTCCATTCAAATGTTGTTACAGAAATAATGACTCATCATACCAGGAATTGTTCTCTCAGCCTTATATTGATTAATTTTGGCAACCTTGTGCCAACTGTAGCCTGAGTTTCCTGTTCTTAGCTGATAGGAGTAATATGGTACTGCTGCTGGAGCCATTTTTCAAGGTTCAAGATTTGATGTGTTGTGCATACAGAAATGCTTTTCTGTGTATCTCGATTAAAATGAGTAGTTATTGTTGCCTTTGAGTTACTGTTGGCTATCTATAACCTTGACTCAGTCTGAACATTCTTTTCTGACCTCTGGCATCAATAAGACATTTTCCCTCACAGAATTTATGCTCAGAGGATATTTTCTCTTATGCAGACCATTCTCTGTAGAGATGGTTGTGCATGAAAATCCCAGCAGATCAGCACTTTACAAAATGCAAAGACCAGGCCATGTGGCACCAACAACGATGCCACAAGTCACTTAAATTAGATTTATTCTCCATTCTGATGATTGGTCTGTACTTGGTTTGTACGTCAGCAGATTATCCTGACCACATCTATTTGTCTAAATGCCATGGGTGTCTGCCATGTGATTGGGTGATTGGATATTTGCATTCTACAAGCAGGTGAAAGTGTTCCTAACGCAGTAATCTGGTGGTGTATTTTGTCAGGGTCAGTTAAGGTGTGAATATAATGGGGATATTTAAGACATTTGCTTTAAATGCATATAAACTGTTTGAGTTGTCCAAATAAATTGCAAACATTACTAACACAATATTTGTTCATTTGAAAAATGGTAATTTTGCTTGTGTTACATCTGAATTCGATTAGAGTAAAACAATTTATATTCAGCACATTATGTGAGCACAGCTTGTGTCCTTGTGCCTAAATCAGATTACATTTCTTCACTCATTTTTCATCCTGGGCTGAGGCCAGAGCAATTCAGGAGAAAAACATCTGGCACAAGGACGACACCGCAACAGTTTCCCACCTGGGATCTCATATACACAATCCATTAGACGCCTTTCAGTCCCACAACCAGCCGTTTAAATTACCAAACACATGCCGGAGCTTGCAAACAATAACACCAATTGTCAGCGACGCATTGACAATGCACAATTCTCTTCATTAGCCATGGTTAAGTGAAGACACACTTCCTGCAGCAGTAATGAATCAGTCTTTACCACAAAGCCGACCAAGTAATAATGGATTATTACAAGAGTTGATTGTGGTATGAGATGGAAATAATTTTGTTTTTGGCTACAATTTAAATCACTACTACTAATTGTTTGTCTTTTTCTATTCAGATGTTTATCCATTAACCTTTTTTGGCACATGGTCCCAGAGAACACTTCAAGAAGAAGACTGAGTAGACATGCCTTGGCAAGCAAGGACCAGGTTTAAACTATGGTGCTATACAAAGCATCATCAATTAATGTCAATGATAAAATAGAGAAATACAGCTTTTGCCACAGTACATGACTTTAACCATTGGTAGATTGGTAGGTTTCTAGCAAATAATATTAAAAAAGATCTTTGAATCTTTGGTGTTGCCTACTTTATTTTTATTTTTGCAAGTTTATTGAGATACATGTGTGTGCTATTGTTTTTTTGACAAACATGTTTCTAACTATATGTAGAGTATGTGTGAGTGTGTGTGTTCTTTAGATATGCTTATTTTTTTAATAACAGGGTGACACTTTGCATTGATGAGCAGCTGGATTTCACTGCAGCCCTCTCTGTTTTGTCTTTTTTTTTCTTTTGGTTCCTTTTATGTTTTTACCATTGAATATCAGGAGTCAACCAATGCCACACTAGATCTTATTCAAAGGTAAGTATAATATATGGACGAGATACATTAATGGCAAAATTATTCACCCTCCTTTGAAATTTTAATTCTTTTTCAAATATGTTTCAAGTTATGTTTAACAGAGGAAGAAAATTGTCATAGTATTTCTTATAACTTTGTTTACTTTCCCTATAATTAGCCTAACTTTCCTAGTTTAACCTAGTTAAGCCTTTAAATTGCACTTTAAGCTGAATATTAGTATCTTGCAAAATAACAAGTAAAAATGCGTTTTAAAAAAATCTTCTCTCTGTTAAACAGCAGTTACATATGTTTTTTTGCAGAGGCTCAGTGAATTTGACTGGAAAACTTCAAATAAAGTGAGTAAAATTGTAATTTATAGTATAGCATCTGCATAAATCAGCTTATTTGCTTTAGTTTTGCTTAGACTGTTTTTATTTATTCATTCATTCATTCATTTTCTTTTCGGCTTAGTCCCTTTAATAATCTGGGGTCGCCACAGGGGAATGAACCGCCAACTTATCCAGCATATGTTTTACGCAGCGAATGCCCTTCCAGCTGCAACCCATCTCTGGGAAACATCCATACACACCCATTCACACACATACACTACGGACAATTTAGCCTATCCAATTCACCTATACCGCATGTCTTTGGACTTGTGGGGGAAACCGGAGCACCCGGAGGAAACCCACGCAAACACGGGGAGAACATGCAAACTCCACACAGAAATGCCAACTGACCCAGCCGAGGCTCGAACCAGCGACCTTCTTGCTGTGAGGTGATCGTGCTACTCACTGCGCCACCGTGCAGCCCTGTTTTTATTTATTTATTTATTATTTATTTATTTATTGCTTTGGATGTAGTTTGTTTATTTATTTATTTTATTGGATATGTAATTGTCATAAATGTTGGCAGTTGCTTTAAAAGTATGCTATATACCATGGGTGTCAAACTCAGTTGCTGGAGGGCCGCAGCCCAGAAGAGTTTAGTTCCTACGCTGCTTAAAATTACCTGAAGATTTCTAACAAGCCTGAAGGACCCAATTAGTTTGATTGGGTGTTTTTAATTAGGGTTAAAGCTAAACTGTGCAGAGCTGTGGCCTCCAGTATTATGTGTAAGATGATATTTAAATGTTTGACACCTGTGCTATATACGCTGCATGTGTTGTTTGTTAATTTAACCTCTTTGTTTCATTGTAAATAGAAAATGTTTTGATATCTGCAGATTTGTTTAATTTATTGTACATTTGTATATATGTTGTATATTTGTTTGCTGCCAAAACAATAAAATACATTTGTCTGAGAAATGTATTTGCTTTCTATTTTTAATAACAGTTAAGAATATGGATTAATTTTAGATTAACATAGGAATAAGGAATAGGATTGTTTTAGACTGATTAACGCTACAATAACTACTATATATATGATATACCATTAATGTGTATGCAGTATAATGCTGTGAACAGTAGCACTAAAGTACAGTAATTAACTCTAAGCAGTTTTCAGTTAGTTACCACTACTGCTCTGTTAACTTTTACAGTGACTAACACTGTTGCCAGTTAGTCACTGTAATGGTTTGGTTAAAGTAATTAACTGGCAACACTGTTGCCAGTATTCAACTGTAAAAAAAAAAAGCCCAGTAAGGTCTAACAGTGTATTTAACAATTTAAATAAATTCACAAATTCTAATGCAACATCTGCCACGTTAACTAAATTGTACATAGACAATTTTGCTCCAAGTCCCCGTTAATATCTAATCCTGGTGCTAACGAACATAAGCAATGTTACGAACACAATTGGCCAAGTTACTTCCAAAATGTAATACATTATATATTAGTAGTTACTGTCATTTCTGTTGTAATTAGTTACATTACAATATTAATAACTCAGAAACGTGTTACACTACTTTTGTATTACTTTTAGGTTACTTTCAACAATTCATTCATTCATTCATTTTCTTTTTGACTTAGTCCCTTTATTAATCTGGGGTCGCCACAGCGAAATGAACCGCC
>CAIGQW010052626.1:644778-660824 GCA_903798125.1 Danio choprae | reverse complement strand
GCTGTGGCGACCCCAGATTAATAAAGGGACTAAGCCGAAAAGAAAATGAATGAATGAATATATATATAGATTTGCATGTATGGCTACGGCTGTGTATTAACCTTAATCACTTCTGGGGATGGGGACTTATTGCAGTAAAAGGTAGCAATTTTATTTTACCCAATAAATGCATCCATAATATGTGTGTGTGTGCATGTGTACATGGAGAAAAAAATATTGGGAAAACTGTCTTTAAAAATATGAATTGCAATTGAATTGAAACTGGCACAAATCAATAAAGTGCGATCAATAGAAATAATGAAAACTGTTTTTTGTGTGCTTTCTTTCCATTAGACAAGAGAAAAGGTCAAAATTAAACATTTAATAAAACATTAAATTCATTTTTGCAAATAAAATATATAAAATGAACCTGAACAAAATAAATACAGTGAATGTTTAATGATTGGATACAGTGCTCACATATAGGCCTAAAAATGGATAAAACTCCTTCCTGCAAATACATTGACATATGATGGAATATTACAAGAGCTTTACAAAAGAGAACAGTTATGTGTCAGTTGACATCAAAAAATCCTGACTGACACTCAAATAAATCTTTGAATATGTTCAAAAAACATTCTGCTGAAGGTTCCAAAGCTATACTACAGCGCCCTCTGTCTTTTGCAATGGGTACACGACATTTCCATCTAACAGAGACCCAAGTATATATTACAAGTCACATATTGAGACTAATCAAAAAATATTCTCTTTATAGCTCCTCTAGCTTTCTGACCTCACGCAATCATCAAAGCATATCAAACACAAGCAGACCCACCACTTTGTATCCTTGAGAGCGAAGCGCTGCGTGCCTAAAAACTGTTATTAGTTTGGAAGTTCCATAATTCAATAAGTTTAGACTTTGAATAATTTATGACGGAAAAATGTAAAAGTTTAAGAAGCCATACGGCACAAATAAAAGTTGTTGCCTGGGATAAAAAGGCCTGTCTGCATGGCGTCCTGCTGGTGTGTAATTTGCGGTGCGCAGTTCTGGCCTTTTCCAGCCCTGTTTTGGGCCAATGATTTTCTCTTGTCTCGGCGCAGCGCTGACCTTCTGAAAGGCAGCTGTGTGGTTAAAGCAGTCAATTTTCAAGGCCCTTGTAGCTTGAATCAAAACTCCATTATAGATTTTACCTCCGGGGGAACTGGGGGCCTTGCAAGGTTTTTCACAATTTTACCTGTGGAAAAAACCTAAAAGGACGGCCCGCTCTCCAGAGGCCTGCGCAGGGTTGATGGGGGATTGCGAGGGACCGTGAGTGCCAGGTGTGTACCCCAGGACACCGTCCTCATCTTCATGTGACAAGCAGGGGGGCAGCGCAGAGCGAAAATGGAGCTTTAAAAACATTCGGATGGCACTGAACCCTTGACATGACAAGGCCAGCACCTGAGGGAGAGAACGGGAAGAGCGCTCAGAATCCGAGAGCAGCTACGAAGGCTTTAAAACACCTCCTAGCGGGAGAAAAAAGGAAAAGAGAGAGAGGCGGAGAACGCCGAAGAATGAGGGTGGGAAAATGGAGGCCTCCGAAGAATACAAGTAACAGTTATTAAAACAACCAACAGTTCTCTTCCCTTGAACCGTGTGTACTAACAAGCCAGGCGGGGGCCAAAGACTCAGCCAGATCCTATCAGGACATCTGTCACTTTGTGGTGACAACCTCCTTTAATAAGTGACAGGGCCTTGGTGCTTGTGGGTTCGTGCTGGGGGAAGGTTTCTCCACTCGGAGCAATGGCGAGGCCACTGCAGCCATCAAAGTCATTCAGCGGATGCCCTTTTTAAAACAACTTGTCCCAATTACAGCCAATCAGTGCCCGGAACACCCAGGCAGGGGCATCTGACATCAAAGTTGCCAAGCGAAAATACCCGCATGAGGTTCGTGTGGCAATTAGAGGACTTAAGCTGCATTTCATCACCAAATGTTTTCAAAATAAGTCTTCATTTAGAGGGAGTAAGAAGAAAGATACAGAGAGAGGGAGATTGAGTTTGTGGGGAAAGGAGGGGGAGATGCCCTTAAGAAATCATTAAAGCATAATTACTGCTCATCATCTGTGCAAGTGCTTACAAAGTGCCAGTTCTGGATTTGTGCTCTTTCCCTTGGGCAACACACACACATACACACTTCGAGACACACGCATAAACATACACACAGACACAAATAAATCCAAGGCCATACCCCAGATAAAAGTTTTACAATCAATCTCTCACTGGGTTTAAAATGCCCAATTAAAATCCGAGCTTGAGCATCTAGAACAGCTTGCCCTCGTCTCAAAAGCAACACAACATCTTTTTTATACCAGAAGTTACTCTTTTGGTTCTTGGCTAATAGAATGTCAACATGCATTTGTTGTGCAATCTGTCACCTGTCTGCATGCAGTTGAAGAAAATGTTAATGTTAGCATAGTAGCTGTAGATTTGCACATGTTTTTTTGTTTTTTTTGTTAATGTGCTTTGTAAATTTTATTGTTTCTGTCATTTCAAATCTCACCATGCACCCCACATGAAGAAAATACTATATAGTTTATAATAAATATTACAGTATAGTGTTTTTTTGAACAGTACTATTGGAACGTGTATTATATTACAGTTTTTAAAGCATACTGTAGTATTAATTATAGTGATATAGTTAAATATTAATTATACTGATAAACTGTAATAAATACTGTAGTCTACTTTAGCTTTACAACAGTAAACTCTGGTACATTGTAGTATAATATATCTTTTATTGTTGTACAAAACTGCAGCATTTGGTCATTTGTTTATATTACTGTAGTTAATTCCATAACAACTATGGAATTACCACAACAGATTTATTCAAGTACTTTACTACAGTATGGTAACACTGTAAACACGGTACAGTCGTGGCCAAAAGTTTTGAGAATTACACAAATATTGTAAATTGGAAAAGTTGCTGCTTGCCATGAAAATGAACTTAATCCTGAAAAAATTTCTTTCCACTGCATTTCATTGCTGTCATTAAAGGAGCTGCTGAGATCATTTCAGTAATCTTCTTGTTAACTCAGGTGAGAATGTTGACGAGCACAAGGCTGGAGATCATTATGTCAGGCTGATTGGGTTAGAATGGCAGACTTGACATGTTAAAAGGAGGGTGATGCTTGAAATCATTGTTTTTCCATTGTTAACCATGGTGACCCGCAAAGAAACACGTGCAGCCATCATTGCGTTGCATAAAAATGGCTTCACAGGCAAGGATATTGTGGCTACTTAGATTGCACCTAAATCAACAATGTATAGGATCATCAAAAACTTCAAGGAAAGAGGTTCAATTCTTGTTAAGAAGGCTTCTGGGCGTCCAAGAAAGTCCAGCAAGCACCAGTATCGTCTCCTAAAGAGGATTCAGCTGCGGGATCGGAGTGCCACCAGTGCAGAGCTTGTTCAGGAATGGCAGCAGGCAGGTGTGAGCGCATCTGCACGCACAGTGGGCGAAGACTTTTGGAAGATGGCCTGGTGTTAAGAAGGGCAGCAAAGAAGCCACTTCTCTCCAAAAAAAACCATCAGGGACAGATTGATCTTCTGCAAAAAGTATGGCGAATGGACTGCTGAGGACTGGGGCAAAGTCATATTATCCGATGAAGCCCCGATTGTTTGGGGCATCTGGAAAAAGGCTTGTCCGGAGAAGAAAAGGTGAGCGCTACCATCAGTCCTGTGTCATGCCACAGTAAAGCATCCTGAGACCATTCATGTGTGGGGTTGCTTCTCATCCAAGGGAGTGGGCTCACTCACAATTTTGCCCAAAAACACAGAATGAAGAATGGTACCAAAACACCCTCCAACAGCAACTTCTTCCAACAATCCAACAACAGTTTGGTGAAGAACAATGCATTTTCCAGCATGATGAAGCACCGTGCCATAAGGCAAAAGTGATATTTACGTGGCTCGGGGACCAAAACGTCGAAATTTTGGGTTCATGGCCTGGAAACTCCCCAGATCTTAACCCCATTGAGAACTTGTGGTCAATCCTCAAGAGGCGGGTGGACAAACAAAAACCCACTAATTCTGACAAACTCCAAGAAGTGATTATGAAATAATGGGTTGCTATCAGTCAGGATTTGGCCCAGAAGTTGATTGAGAGCATGCCCAGTCGAATTGCAGAGGTCCTGAAAAAGAAGGGCCAACACTGTAAATACTGACTCTTTGCATAAATGTCATGTAATTGTTGATAAAAGCCTTTGAAACGTATGAAGTGCTTGTAAATATATTTCAGTACATCACAGAAACAACTGAAACAAAGATCTAAAAGCAGTTTAGCAGCAAACTTTGTGAAAACTAATATTTGTGTCATTCTCAAAATTTGGCCATGACTGTAGTATTTACCATTAATTACAAGTGTTTTTTGTTTTTGTTTTTTCGCGTGGGTCTACTGAAGTTTGCTTTTCTGCAATATACAATAAAACCTGAAAACAATTTTCCAATTCACTTGAATAGGTGGTGATATGGTAGGGGTTTTGTATAGGAGTGGATCTGCACATAGACAAACTACATACATAAATAAATAAAGTGGAATAAAGATATATTAAATATATCATCCTGTAATGTGACTATTTCAGATATGCACATTTGGGAGTCAGTGCTGAAACAATATGCAGCTTGAATAAAAATAAATAAAAATAAACACTTTATTTTCAATGCAAAAAGTACAAATATTTACAATTTCTTAAATCAAAAAGCATTTTTTAGACGAGTAAAAATATTGTTTTATTTTCAGAAACTAGCCTTAACTTGTTTCATTTTTTACACTACCCCTACCCCTAACCTAACATGAGAGTTAGTTCACATAAACAGTCGATTTTATGTTAACAATATCTTAAGGGGCCCATTAAACTTTTTTTTTTTCCTAATAACGTCTTAACAGGTTTGTCAGATTTGATAAACTAAAGCAGAGACCGCTTAGGACTACAACATTGGTGTCAACATTTAAGTCAGGGTCATAATTCTTTTTCAACCAAGCACCTGGGAGTTTAAAAAGAAATTAGCAGCAGCTGCACAGAAGATCAGAGACTATCAGGTATGTTCTCTTAATTGAATGTGTCTATAAACCTGACAGTAATTAATAAGGGTGGCACAGCTCAGTGGGTAGCGCTGTCGCCTCACAGCAAGAAGGTCGCTGGTTCGAGCCTCGGCTGGGTCAGTTAGCATTTCTGTGTGGAGTTTGCATGTTCTCCCCGTCTTCGCATGAGTTTCCTGCGGGTGCTCCAGTTTCCCCCACAGTCCAAAGACATGCGCTATAGGTGAATTGAATAAACTAAATTGGCTGTAGTGTATGAGTGTGTGTGAATGTAAGAGTGTATGGGTGTCTCCCAGTACTGGGTTACAGCTGGAGGGGCATCCGCTGTGTAATATATGTCAGAATAATTGGGGATTCATTCTGCTGTGGCCGAATGAATGAATTAATTAATTAATTAATAAATCATAAGAAGTTAAAAGAGGAAAAAGTAGCCTAGTCTTCAACAGTCATTATTCTTTCTGCCGGGCGACGTGGTGGCGCAGTGGGTAGCACAATTGCCTCACATCAAGAAGGTCGCTGTTTCAAGCCTCAGGTGGGTCAGTTGGCATTTCTGTGTGGAGTTTGCATGTTCTCCTCGTGTTTGTGTGGGTTTCCTCCGGGTGCTCCCAAGTCCAAAGACATGCACTATAGGTGAATTGGGTAAGCTACCCGAGATTAATAAAGGGACTAAGCCGAAAAGAAAATGAATGAATAAATATTCTTGCTGCCCACCATTCTAACATAAATTATCTTGATGCTAACTGGTGCTATTTTATATGATAAAAAGTTTAATTGAAGGGCATTCTAAGACAGAGAACTAAAACAATGGTAACATTTTAAGTACTAATTCTTATTAACCAGTGGCTTATTGCTTGCCTATTATTAAGATATTGTCTGTTTATTTGTACATAAAGGGATAGTTCACCCTAAAATTAAAAAGTATTTATTTATTCACCCTCAAGTGGTTTTAAATCTTTTTTGAGTTTCTTTCTCATGTTGAACACAAAAGAAAATATTCTGAAGCAAGATTAAAACCTGTAACCATTGACTTCCATATTAGGAAAAACTAATACTATAGAAGTTAATGGTTACAGGTTCGTAGCTTTCTTCAAAATATCTTCTCTTGTTTTCAACAGAAGAAACTGTAAGTCAATCAGGTTTTGAACAAGTGAAGACAGAGTAAAGGATGACAGAATTTTCATTTTTGGGTGAACCATCCCTTTAAGAAGTACAAATTCTGCATCTTATTGTACACCCTTAATACTACCTAATACCCAAACCCAACTATTACTTTAATACGCAGCAAACTAGCAATTTACCAAGCTAAAAGTCATAGATAATGCTCTGTTAATAGTGAAAATGTTACCTTAAAATAAAAGTGTGACTAAAACAATTCTCTCAAACAATACAACACTGTTTCGGTGTTACTTTCACTCTTTGTATTGCAGACTTTACATGATTTTCCTGTGATGGTTAATGAGTTAAATGTTAATCATGAAGTGTGTGTGTGTGTGTGTGTGTGTGTGTGTGTGTGTGTGTGTGTGTGTGTGTGTGTGTGTGTGTGTGTGTGTGTGTGTGTGTGTGTGTGTGTTTTTACATAAAGTATACAGCAAGCAAACTACAAAAACAGCAAATTGCAGCTTTGTTGCCAATTGTTTACCATAAAAACAAAGATAGAGTAATTTGCTGTAACATATGTAACGTGTTGAATCTTACATTTCTTAAAGGTTATTCAAACCAAAGACAATAGCTATGTGAACTTAGAACTTAGCCGTAGGAAGGAGCTGAGCAGTTATGTGTTTTTGCAAATAATAAAAGACAATCTTTTAATGTTGAAGGCTTTTTAGGAATATAAAAATAGGGTCCGGGTTTATTTTGAGTTTTATAATTGAACCAATAAAGTTATGTGAAGAATTTCAGTTTCATGTATGTTATTTTAAGAAGTAATTAAATTAAGAATACATGTAAAATAATTTAGGATTACTCACAGATTTAAGCAGTCCATTTTAGAAAATGAGTTTACACGAGTTGAACATAGTGCACTGTATTTTACAATATCATACTGTAAAGTACATTACAATAAACTGTACAATCAACAGGAAATAACAGTCTATTTTATGATTACTTATAGTTGAGTAATTCTGTTTCTTATTCCTTCAAAACATACATAAAATCATGTAAATGTTACTTCTTTCATTTATGTTTACTAAAGAAATATGCATCACAAAGTTGCTATGTATAAAAAAATACAACTTATAGTAAATGGATGGGAATTGTTTATTTAATCAGAGCATAAATCTTATTTATTAGGTCTTTTTTTTTGTGAGTGAACAGTGACTTCATGATGGGCGTTTTGCTAGGTGCTTGCAGGTCAATGACTTTTAGAATGGTTAAGAGTATCCAGGGACATTCCAATGGCCATGGTGTGCTATATGCTGGGTGCTCACAGGCAAAGTTTTTCTTGGTACTGTTCTGAGCAGCCAGCATGATCCCAATTGCTGCTTTATGGTGGGCGTTTTGCTGGATGCTTGCAAGCAGTCTTCTTCTTCTTGGGACTGTTCTGAGCATCCATATTTTGGAAGCGCACATGTCTTTCTTCACAGACCGCTTTTGATTCTCCTTTAATGTATGTCCCGGGCCTAAAGCTGGTCAAAGATTTCTTAGTTTCCTTTGGCTTCTGCTGCTCCCAGTCATGAGTCCTGAAAGGGTTAAGACGGCCACCCTCCACTATCCATTTGTGCTGCAAGGCTTCATGTGGTGTCATTCTCTTCTTGGGGTCCCACCTGTCATGATCAATAATACATAGTCACCACGCCATATGATATTTTGTAATTATCATTGAAATCGGACCTATTTTTTAAACTTTTGTCATTAATCAACATCTCAAATTAAAATTTCAAGTTAAAATTGGACTTTCGGCTATGAAACGGGGCACTGATTTCATACACATCCAATGTAGCAGACACCAAGAGTATTAAATATTTGTTACACACTTTATGAGTTCACACTGCATGAAAAAACTGCTGATGACCATTGTTTTCACCCTGTATGACTATCTGTGGTAGCATTCAGTTGCTGTGTTCACACTGCATGATGGATCAGTGACATGAGTGTAGACACTACATGACTACACTAGAAATAATTGCTGACAACTCTGTCTGGCCCACAAACGCCTGTGAGAATTGATAAAGAAAAAATTATCAAGACCACTTACAAGACCGGAAATTATATTAAAAAAATATATATATATATTAATATATTTCATAATTTGCCATTAAAATGGTCTGTGCGCTGATGTGTAGTGAAAGGGAAAAAAGAAGGAAAGATTATGGAGGAAATGGTTGAGATACAGGGATTTGGAGACCAATAAATAAATATTTTGCAATGTGCAGCTGCTGTTGCTGGTCAGGCAAATGTTTCTTCTTTGTTTCGGTTTAATGTTATTGTCAAGCTGAATTTAAAACATTGTGGTTTGATTTCTTGCTGCCCTGTATCTTGCTCTCTAATTGGCTGTAGGTCATCGTCAATGTGTTTTTCAGTCAGAACTCTTTTAATAATAGATTTATTTTTTGAATTGTCAACAGGTCCAAATCTTAAGCATGCCAAAAATTTCATGTGCATCAGAGACACATTGACAATGATCACAGATCACATCTTTGATAATTCACACTGCGTGTCTGTCACTCATGTGAACAAACACCAATTTGCCTCTGATTTGTGGGCATTTGTCTGCAATTTCACGAGACAACAAGTGAATAGATTTTAAATAAATTACATTAAATTATATTTTGATTTATATAAAACATAAGATTATATTGTGAAAATCCTGGCAATTATTAACATATTTTTCACTTTTTTTTCCATTTCATGTTGCCACAGCATGTATTAGATACATGGTATGCAATGGAAAAGCTCTCTTATGGCCATTTTACACACATAATTGTTATGTGCCTCCCCTATCTAGGGCCAGGGAAACACACAACAACATAACATTAAGGGGGAAAGAATTTTTAAAAAGAATTCAATTTAGCCCAATAAAATAAATTAAAGGCCAATTATGATGATAGAAATTATTTTAACTAAATAATAATAATAATAATAATAATAATAATAATAATAATAATAATAATAATAATAATAATAATAAAACTAAAGGGCAGGGCAGCCAACAAGCATCACCTTTCTCCTGTCCCAGCACACACACCTTTCTCATGTCGCAGCTCCTGTCAACAATCACTCACACCAAAAGCAATGTCCAAAAAAAAAGAAAAAGAAATACATTTATTTAAAGATTAACAAATAATAAATTACAAAAGCAATGGTAGACTTCAAAAATACTAAGAAGGGGATAAAGCCAAAACAACAAACACAAGATCTGATTAAGGAAGCAACTTTTTAAACTCTCAAAATAAAATTGAAAAGAAAAACAGAGATCTGACCTTGCTCCCTCTCCACCATAAACAGGAGAAAAATAAAATGTAGCAAACAAAAAATGTCATCCACCTCTCTACTGCTACAAAAATAGAAAGTAGAAATAACAAAGGGCACTTTAAAGTCATTATTTTTACAAAATCCCCATATTGTTCACTAACGACCAGATTTTTTACTTTTCAACAAGTGTTTCAATTTAAACTTTGGTAGCACAATAGCTAATCTGGGGCAGGAGAATCAGGGGGAAGCAGCCTTAGCCAGGTAGCATTTGGTATATCTCTCTTTGTTCTCCACTGCTGCATTCCCTAGCCACTTAATTACCAACAGGTGAGTAACCTCATGATTGTGAATGAGAGAAAGCGAGAGAGACAGAAAACAAAAACAACAACAAACCCCCCAGTGTAACACATTTGAGGCCACAAATATTAAATGCATAAATAAAAAAACATTTTTACAACCTTTACATGCAACATAATGCATCAAGAAAATGCAATATAAAATAATTCTGTTATATCTTTCACTACATTGTTGAGAATAATCTTTAAAGTTTGGTATCCTAAAATTGTTTTATTATAAATGTTTTATTATATGCCGGTCCTACACCACCCAACTCGCTCAAGGCTGGGATCGAACCGGCAACCTTCCTCATGGAAGTCGGTTGCTCTAACAAGGAGGCTAAAAATCGTGGCCTTTAGCAACTGTCACTAGAGCACCTTTAGAGGTCAGAGGAGTGAGGTTTACCTGCACAGCACTTACTAGCTGGCCTCCGTTACACTCACCACCCTAAACCTCACTCCCATCCGGGTCACGGCACCAATGTAACCCTGCCATTCCTACACCACCCAACCCGCTACGGGCTGGGATCGAACCGGTGACCGGCGAACAGGGTGACCTTCCACATGAGAGTCGGTTGCTCTAACAAGGGGGCTAAAGACCATGGCCTCTAGCACTACAGTGGATGTTGCATAACATAAAAGTAAAATATATTATTTCAAAATTGTTAATGTACTGTACAGTTTTCTAAACAATGTGCTCTAAACAATGTAATAACATGGATAAATATTAAATTCACAAAATGTTTTAAGGAAAGTAATTAAAAGATACATACGTCAAACAGCGCCGGATAAAATCCAAAAAGGAATAATCTGTGGAGCCCAGAACAACAACCAGAGGTCGAGTTTTGAGGAAATTGTGGACTCCTTTCTGTGCCCCCCTCTGAGCTTTAATAGAACAAGACAAGCAAAAAAAAGTTGAGCAAAACATGACAAAAAAAAACCTGAAAAACTGCTGGAAATGGATAACGTGTGAATGTATTGAGTTTACCAAGGAAGTCAGACCAAACTTTAGATTTTTCAGTCATTTTGGCAGGAGGAAATCCAAGTACCTAAAAAAATAAAAAAACACAATCATTGTAAACATGTGCATTAAATTGGTATTTGTTTCTGAAAGCAGATTTTCCAACACTGTCTTTACCTCTGTTATACAGGACAGCTGATCAAGCTCATTCCTGCCAGGGAAGATGGGTCGCCCAATGTAAAACTCTGCTAGGACACAGCCAAGGCTCCACATGTCCATGGCAGTGTTGTAGGGCTGTTTCAGTAGCACCTCGGGAGGACGATACCACCGAGTTCCAATGTACTTGTAAACTACAGCAGATAAAGAGAGAGAGAGGGGAGAGTAATGATGAAACCTCTAATCTCACGCTTCTCCCACATTTAAAGCATTTAAAGCCTCATGTGCACTGGGACATTTATTGCTCATACTTACCGCCAGCATTTTTCCAGGCGTTTTTTCAACATTCATGCTGATTCACATTCACTGGCTGACATAAGATGGCGCTTAATACCCCAGTACACAAGGTGTCACAGTGACCTTTTGACACTCGCATGTTGCACAGAAATCTACCTCACGCTTTTTCCTTGTGTATTTACTGCATAAACTTTTCCATTTCTGTTTAATCTCCTCCATTACAGCACTCAAACACCTGGTCAAAAGTTACAAGCCATGAAAGAAAATTAGGTGAAACTCTATAATGGGTATTTAATCTGCAATTCCTGTGTGCTCGCCTAGACCAATTTGGAAACAATTTGAGAACCACAAAGTCATGTTTTACTGTAACTTCAGCAGCTCAAAGAACATGAAGAAAAGCTCCAATCTATTGCTATTGGTCAGTGGTTTTTTTGGTAAATGCTTAATGGAAATGCCAATATGTTAATAAATTTTAAAAATGTGCATACAAACGTTTGCATGTGCACAACTGAGTAAGATAAACTTATTATCAGATTAGAAAAAAACACACGTAAAAAACACATTTATTTTGGCAAAAAGTCACATGATTTTGCTTTAACAGATCTTGTGATAATAAAAACAAACAAACAAATAAACAAACCAGCAGGCCGACAACATTGCACAACATCTGTAATGTTGCCTCAGCCAATGTTCATCATTTTGAGTTATCGTCTTGACTGGCTGCACTCCCAAAAGAGCGGTCATGTGCCTCCAAAAACCACTGCATTCATTGTGTTTTGTCTTCGCCTTGTGAAGCGCAGGTAATTTATTATATAAGAAAAAAAAGGCCTACAGCGGCTTCTCCTACTGCATACAATTGCATTTTTCTTTTTTTATATTTGGTGCTAGGTTATCAGGAAGTGACGATTGTAAGGAAAGGCTTGGAAGGCTTTATTTGCAAGTGTAACAAAGGCCAGCTAGCAAAGTGCTATGCAGGTAAACCTCACTCCTCTTACCTCTAAAGGTGCTCTAGCGACAGACACTAGAGGCCATGGTCTTTTGCCTCCTTGTTAGAGCAACTGAATCCCATACAAAGAATCGC
The DNA here is from genome assembly GCA_903798125.1 of Danio choprae. NCBI lineage: Eukaryota > Metazoa > Chordata > Actinopteri > Cypriniformes > Danionidae > Danio > Danio choprae. Next base: position 648,527 of record CAIGQW010052626.1, on the reverse strand, counting down.
CAGTTCGATCCCAGCCTAGACCGTACTGGGTGCAGTAGGACCGGTGCGCTACATGTAGTGTAACAGAGGCCAGCTAGTGAAGTGCTATGCAGGTAAACCTCACTCCTTAGACCTCTAAAGGACGCTAGAGGCCATGGTCTTTAGCTTCCTTGTTAGAGCAACTGACTCCCAGGCACTGAATCACCGGTTTAATCCCAGCTCAGATGGGGTTGGGTGCAGTAGGACCGGTGGGTTACACAAATGTTTTAAGTGATCCAGTCCAGTTTCGCACAAACGTTTAATTAACATCTTTGGATGGAAACAAAGCTATTGTACAGACTCTCGTTAACATCGTTTATTGTAGTCCTGAGGCATTATACTTTGGTGATAATTGCCTTTGATAATCATCCCGGTGTGCATAACCTTAAAGCTCAACTAACCTTGCTCATCCTCATAGCAGCTGATTCCAAAATCAGCCACCTTGACGTCAAAGTGCTCTTCACTGCTAACCAGGATGTTATCCTAGAAACACACACAAATTATTTCACTGCAGATCTTCCAACACCCAAAAACTAATAAATCTGAACATTTGTCACAATGAAAAAAAAATGTTGAGTGTAACCAACTTACAGGCTTGAGATCAGCATGTATGATCTTCTCATCGTGAAGCACCTGCAGGCACTTCAGCAATGAGCAGGCAAAACGATGGACCAGAATATTGGAAAAGCCCTGCTGTTGGCGCTTTTTAAGAAGCGCATGCATGTCTGGTCTGTGTAGAGATAAAGCACACAACTCTTATTGAAGAATCAAGATCTCAGTCTCTGCTACATGTACCAATGTTTTAATTATTTTAACTTAACTAATAATCTGGGGTGTGTTTCCCAAAACCATTGTTAACTAACTAAGATCGCACATTCCGTTATTACAAACATAGTTCAGCGATTCTTTGTTTACCAAATCTATCGTTCCAATGAACAATTGTGAACAGCAGTGCAATCTACACAACTACAGATTCTAGACTACTCTAGACCTGTTGTTAGAACCATAGTTCATGGCTGTGTTCTATTCTGAGTTCTCCCCCAGTTATGCCATATTCCTTTCACAGAATTCACCATCCACACTGCTCCCTTCCAAGTGCAGTCACTTTTATGGTTTAGGAAGCAAAAATCGATTACATTTTCCTACATATACTTCAGTGGTTTCAATTTATATTTGTACTGTATCTATATGCGACATGTGTGCATATTTTTGAGTAAAATGTAAAAAATTTTACTCATAACTCGCATTGGATTTTTACAAATTATTTCATAAAAACTATTTAAATCCATATGAAAAGCTTCTGTTTGGGATTTTATCTAAAGAAGATGTTACTCCACCCCCTTGGAAAGCCTAATTAAAGAGGTTTTACTCATTAAATCATTTGGTTCAGACTACGGATCTCCAGCTGCCACTGCATTGTTTGAGAAACGCACCCCAGATCATTCATTCATTAATTTTCATTCGGCTTATTCTCATTCTCATTCTCCCTTTATTCATCAGGGGTCGCCACAGCGGAATAAACTGCCAACTTATCCAGCATATGTTTTACACACCGGATGCACTTCCAGCTGCAACCCAGTACTGGGAAACATCCATACACACTCATCCACACACACTCATACACTACGGCCAATTTAGTTTATTCAATTCATGTCTTTGGACTGTGGGGAAAACCGGAGCACCCAGAGGAAACCCACGCCAACACGGGGAGAACATGCAAACTTAATGCAGAAATGCCAACTGGTCCAGCCAGGACTCGAACCAGCGAACATCTTGCTGTGAGGTGACAGTGCTAACCACTGAGTCGCCGTGTCGCCCCACCCCAGATCATCTACTGAATATATATGTTCTCATTCACGCTCACCCCAGAAGCTCGAAGGTGATGCACAAATGGTTGCGGAAGATGAAGTGCTCTTTCATTTGGATGACATTGGTGCTGGTGTCTTTGCCTTTCTGAACCAGAGCCTCCAAAATCCTGACCTCTGTCTTGTATTCTTTCCTGATACACAACAAGGTGTTTTCTATTTAAATCCATTTTATTTTAAATGAACCATTTGTTTAAATGTATAAATAATTCAGATCTATGCAAATTGTAATTAAGTGACTCACCAAGCACTTATCATAATTTTAATAGCAACCATCTCATTGGTCTTGTGGTCCTGACATTTGAACACCTGTGCAAATGTTCCTTTACCCAAAACTTCAAGAACCTCATATCTATAGGCAATGTGGTCATGAGAAACCTGGGAACAACACAACAGAAACATTTAATATGCAAAATCAGAAGCTCACAGCTAGGCCTGTAACAATAATCAATATATTAACATGTCGCACAACACATGGACATGACCTCAATTATTTCTGGTGATGCAATATATATCACCCATACATAAAACCTATTTCTAGTCACATTTTAGCTGATTGTGCAACATCTCTATCTCTATTGGAGGTGTCAGAGTCAGTATGCTTAAAAAAACACTATAGTAATTACTATAAATGACTATAGTATATTTTCATGTGGGTGTCTAACAACTGAAAATAGATCTGGTAGCAGATATCGCAACATCTGCTACTTTTTACCTTGCACGTTTTTGTTAACATTTATAATTATTTACCTAGGATATGCGTTTTCACAATCTGATTCCAATGCCTAATTATTTAATTGTTAAAATGACTATAATTCAATTAAATATTCTTAGGAATAAAATATGATGTGTTCTTTGGAAGAGAGCACTTGCACTTATATAATAAGTGGCATTAAAATGGTCTTAAAATGACAATAATACCGTTTATCGAAATGTATTTTGGTGCAATATATCGTACAACAAAAAATAGATATCATAACAGGCCTACTCACAGCTATTACTGGAATAATGGAAATAAATATATTTCAGGAATAGTTTGTTCATTTTGTTGCCAGGTTAAGCGTGAATTTTCATTATTGGAATAGGTAAAATAATATACAAATGAGGTTCTAAAGCACAAATAGACGTGCCTAAAACTAATAAAGCTACAAAAGTTTTATTAGTCTTGCTATTAAATTGTAATTTCCCAATGGTGTTTAAGTGAACAAGGACTTTTTTCAGTATTTCCTATTGTATTTTTCTTGATGATAAAGTCTTATTTATTTTAGTATGGCTGGAATAGGAGCAATTTTAAAGGTCAATATTATTAGCCCCTTGAGATTTTTTTTCATTGGCTACAGAGCAAACCCCTATTGTTCAATGAGTTACCTAATTAACATACTTAAATCTTAACTTTCCACTTTAAATTGAATACTTGTACATTAAAATAACTAGTAAAATATTATGTTCTGCCATCATGGGAAAGTCAAAATAAATGAGTTATTATAAATGACTTCTTAGAACTATAATGTATAAAATGTGTTAGAAAAAAATCTCTCTGTGAAACATCACTTGGGAAATATTTGAAATATAATTACACTTTCACAAATAATGTTGTCTTTAACTGTACAGTACATCTCATTTAAATTTGTTTGGCTAAAAGATACTAAGAACTTTTTTGGTGTCGTTTATGAATGCTTTAGGTTTATTGCAAGTGTGCTAAAATTTAAACACAAATCAATATTTTATGTTTTTAAATACTTACAGGGGCTGTGAAATGTACTGTAAGATGTACTGTACATTTACTGATAGTTTCCTTATTATTGTAGTATACTTTTTGTTATTATTATTATTATTATTATTATTATTATTATTATTATTATTATT
>CAIGQW010052626.1:609427-624188 GCA_903798125.1 Danio choprae | reverse complement strand
ATTTTAAAATATATGTTACACACATGACATGTTTTATAAATGTAAAATTCAAATATGAACACTTGTATGTCATATATGTAATTTGAAAATATATTTGTGGGTATGGGTATTCAACTTTTGTAAAATTATATAAATATATATATATATAGTCAAGCCCAAAATTATTCATATCACTAGCAAATTCTGACAAAAACTCAAGTTTTTGTTTAAGTGTAAATAAAAGCTGAGAAATATATATATATTAAATATATATTATATATATATATAAAATAAATTATTTATAAAATATTTATATATTTATTTATTTATTTTATTTATTTATTTTTATTTTTTTCTTCTCAGTGATGCCTCTTTGTACATCGTCTTATTCTCTTTTGGAAGAAGCCTGTGGCATTTCCACTCAAAACATAAACAAAAACTTGCTGGTTGAATAAAAGTAACTTTAACTTTAAATGAGAATTTGGGGTATGAATAATTTCAGGCTTGACTGTCTATAATAAAAGAATATGTAAAGAAAGAATATGTCTGGAATGACATTAAGCTGAGTATAAAAAGATTTTAAAAAATGGGTTTTGGCTGAACTATACCTTCAAAACTTGACAACAGATTTTGTTATTTCATCAAGAAAAATCAAACAAAATAAAGGTTTAGGTCAGGATTATCTAACACAATCCCATCACTTGGATGAATTTCGATTACTAACATCTGGCAAGTCACCTTCTTGTGCATTTGCCTCAAAAGTCGATTGCATGGCCATGCACAGTATGTCAACAGCAAGATAACTTGAAACAATCAATCACACAATGCAAGCATTTCCATTAATCCATAACTAGCCATTAAAGGCTAACAGTTAAGCAGATGTCATACACATTTACAGACAAAGATATGATGTTTGACTAAATATCAGGGCAAGTTTACTATACATGTCTATTAGAGGTTTTGATCAGCAAGGACATGTATACACATTACTGCTCTGTCCCATCATAATATGGTGTTATATACAAAACATGCAAGTCGCCATAACTTAATCATTACTTCTGTAACCCACATTGAAGATTAAGTTAGAAGGAAAAGTTAATTTATTGCCAGGACTTGCAGTGCAATGCAAATGATTGCCTTTAATGTGTGCATCTTCGAACCCTGGTCAATTTCAACACAGAACATTGTTATTTGGTTAAATTAACCAAAAATATTTTGATTATTAGAAACTTAATAGGTGGACAATCTAATTAAAGAAAGATGGACATTAACTAAAGTATAACATATACAAGTCGATCGATCCTGGGTGAATATGGTTACTTTGTATTGATGGAAACATTCAGTTATTATTACTTTAGTGCACGGTTTACTAAACCCAAATGAGAATTCCTTGCTTCTCCTATGTTTTTACCTCTTAGTCAAATACAGTAGTTGTAATTGACTTTGGAATGAATGTCAGTTGTTCTGGGTTCTCGCAAAGAAATAAATACAATCATTAATGGCACCACAATGTACACGGCATGCGATGCAGACTGTGCGCATAACAGCAGGTGAAAACATGAATTAACAAAAATGCTACTGGAAAATTGTTGTACTGTATTATTGTACCGTAACATGGGAAAATAATAATAATTAAAAACAAAAAAGAATAAAATCCCCATGCACGTGATTCTCAAAAGGTTTGTTTTGGCCTGTGCAGAAAGTGATAGCAATGGTTAACATAAACGTTGATACTGGACTCATTCTTTACACCTGGAACATCCATTCATGCCCGCAGTCCTGGATTAAAAATTTCTTCATGTGGTCAAAACCTTAAAAAAAAACAGCAGAAGTTCTGAAACACTGCCTTTTGCGCTTTTATATTCGGTTATACTCAGGAATACCATGACTGTTCTTTTGATTTTTTCTATGAATCATGATCACACTCCGTTAGCATAAGTTGCAGCGATTTCCTGACTTATGCTCTCTTTGACCTCTAGGGGCAATGAGTCAAAAAGGTGGTCCTCCACAGTGAGGCCATTTCTGCGCAAGAGTCTGCACTGGCCGAGCTGTGCAGGCAGGCGATCCAGGCAGTTCCCCTTCAGCTCAAGATGAGTCAGCTGAAGCAACTGTCCAATTTTCTCAGGCAACGACGAGATGCAGTTGTGCCCAAGGGACAAGGTACGCAACTTTGTGCATTTAAACAGCTGCTTGGGCACCACTTCCACCTTGTTCCCAGTGATGGCAAAGTGCTGTAGATTCTGGAGAAACCCCACCTCTGGAGGAATCACCACAATGGAGTTGTGACTAACATCCAAGTATCTCAGTTTAAGTAGATTGAACAGAGTAGTAGGCAAGGACTCTAGTTTGTTATGTGACAGATAAAGGAACTCTAGATTTTTTACGTGACTAATGGACAAAGGAATGGAAATTATTTTATTGTGCCACAGTTTGAGGCAGTTAAGTCTTTTGAGGTGCTGGAAGCTGATGACCTCTTCAATGGTACGGATGTTGTTCGATTTCAAGTCCAACTCCTGCAGGTTGGTCAAGCTAAAGATTGCATGCGGTATCCTTTCCAGTTCACAATTGTGCAGCTCCAGGTCAGAAAGGTTCATCATCTTTTTCAAGCTATTTAACACCAAGAGTTTAGTACCATCGTTGTGAACCACAAGTTTGATCAGGTGGGGTGATAAGTCTGTAATGTTAGTTGGGATCTTGGTAAGGTTGCTCTTCAGATGTAGGACCTTTAGATGCCTCAAGTCCCTGAGGGACTCTAACCCTATCATTTTGTTATTCTCAGAGTTCAAGTTTCCCACCAAGTAGAGCTCTCTCAAGTTCTTCAGCATGTAAACCCAAGTGGGAATTTCTGCTACATCCGTAAACTTGACGTGAAGGCACCGGAGGTGATCGCGAAGGAAACTGAATGCAGTCTGTTCAACTTTGGCGGGGCAGTGGTAAAAGTGCAATTCGTGGAGGTTTATCATCTGGGAAATTTTTGCTGTGATACGTGCCTCTGGGATGAGTTCCAGTTTTAGGACCTCTATATCAGTGAGGTCAAAAACTGCATCAGGAACACCCGAGAGCATGAAAAGATGCAGCTCGAGTTTATCCTGTGCATTGCGAGTCACGTGTTGCCGTAGTTTCTCAAAGGTCCACTCGTGATTTAAACTGATTTCCCGCAGTTTGTTCTCGCTTACCTCTGAGAGAAAGACACCAAAACGTTTCGAGTACAGCTGGTCATACTGGTCCACCATGTGAAGAAGGAAAGCGAAGTCATTTTTCACATCTGGGATATCACTAAAACTGCTTTCTTCTCTAACCTTTTCAAAGGAGTACTCCTTAAGTGGCCGTCTAAACAGCCAAAAAAGAGTGTAAATGCAAACCAGGCCATAAACAAAAATGAGGACAATGTAGCTCACAAGGAGCTTTTTCAACATGAAAGCCATGTTGTGGGTGCATTTAAATTTGGTGTATCCAGTTAAATGCTTAATTTCTGGCTCACAATCATGGTCGAATTTAATGGAGGTGACAAAGGTCATGGTGTAACACAGAATCAGAATGAATTTGACAGTTTTTATAATAGTTTGAGCTACATAAAGTTTGTAGATCGTGTCGCTGTCTTCGACATGTGTGCGAAATTTCCTCACTTTCTCAAAAAGGGCTTTAGCTTGCTCTCCATCTTTCTTATCAAGTATAGTCATGCTTGGAACTTCAATGACAGGCTTCTCTGCAGAAAACTTAATGCTAGATTTTGCAAGCATGGGTGTGGACTGATTTGGACTTCCCTCCTCACTGCTGGTTGAAAGATGCTTTGGTAATGTAGAGGCTCCAGTCAATCTCTGTTTATTCTCTTCTGAGTCTTCACAGGCTGTCTCAGACAATGCTTTGGTTGTCCAAGGGGACTCAAAACACTTACCCAAAATAGACACAAAATGCTCAATTTTGGAACTGGTCTTTGGATACTTAAACCAAAAATTACTGCTTACCATAAGAACAATAGTGTGAATGAGAGCTAGATATGGAAAGTACTTGGAATACCATGGTAGGGCAACATGGTAGCACATCTGATTTACAAAGACATACTGCTGAAAATCCAGATTTGTTCGTATACCCGTAGGCTGAGGTTGCCTGACAGCAGACGACTGTGGGAAGTGTTGGACAACACTGTCGGTTTGTTCGTTGCTTGTTAAAGGTGCAGCTGCCAGTGTCACATGGCCTCCTCCTGTCCCTGAGCCAAAAGCTTTGCCTGGTGGCCTTTCTGTGGGCACAGGGGCTTGGTCCTCCAATGATTCTAGAACAGGAAGGCAAACCACCTGATCTTTGGTTATCTGCATTGTCCCGGCAAATATGGCCAGCATAAGCATGACCACACCCAAGTAATCCATAAAGACGTCCCACCATGGTTTCAGTATCCGATAAGTTGGCTGGATATCATTTAGAGAGGCAACTTCTGTGAGGGTAAACATTCCTGAAGACATAAAAATACATAACAAAATATTTAGTATAAAATATTATAAGTGACAATGACAAATAAAATGACAAATAAAATCTAAATTACAAAAGGAAACAAACTATCTGATATTTTATCTACATATTATCTAGATATCTGTTCAAAGATATTCAGATTAAATATTGATTTATGTATAAGACAAAATGCATGACAAAATCTTACTCTTACACCAAACACATCAAGTTTAATTTGAGCTCATTCTTTAAAAATGCAAAAGAGTCCCTTGATTTAATAAGTTAAATTGTTCTCTGATACCTACATAGTAGGTATGTGGCTTAGATAAGTTACATAAAAAACAAGAGTTTATGTGAATTATGACAAAGTGCCACATTTCTGACACATTTTTGCATGTATTTGACCATTCAGGCACACATTGAGCTAAAAGATTACTTTACATGTGCGTATTCTCCATCTCTGAGGCTGAGCGCGTACACACACACAGCAGCACAAGCTCTCTTTTACACTTTTAAAAACATGAATTTGAATTAATCGAATACACTTAAATGAAGCACGTGCCTTGTTCAAAATTTACATTACATTATATTCAATACATGATTTCTACATGAAACTGAGATTTGTGTAGGAACACATTTTAAACTATTAAAAAAAAACTTTTTATTGTTTTATGTCGATTATTATTATTTTTTTATTATGTATATATTTTTTCAGAATCATTGGAGGCCAAAATCAAAATTGAATTTTATTTGATTACACAGCCCTAGACGGATGACTCTCCTTAAAGTCCATAACACGCTAAACGAGAAATTGTTAGCATTGTTTTCTATAAGTGTACTGGCGCTGCAATTTTGCATCTGTCCGCATCACTCAGCAGTGTATAGAACACAATGTCATTCATTCATTCATTTTCATTTCGGCTTAGTCCCTTTATTAATCTGGGGTCGCCACAGCGGAATGAACCGCCAACTTATCCAGCATATGTTTTACACAGCGGATGCCCTTCCAGCTGCAACCCATCTCTGGGAAACATCCATACACACCCATGCACTACGGACAATTTAGCTTACCCAATTCACCTATACCGCATGTCTTTGGTCTTGTGGGGGAAACCGGAGCACCCGGAGGAAACCCACGCCAACACAGGGAGAACATGCAAACTCCACACAGAAACGCCAACTGACCCAGCCGAGGCTCGAACCAGCGATCAGCGACCTTTTTGCTGTGAGGCGAACGTGCTACCCACTGCACCACTGTGAGGCCAGAACACAATGTAATTGTCCATTTTCAAAATAGGAGCCCCACACACTATTATCATTGTTGTAATCTCACTAGGAAACATGGCCAATTAAACACAGTCTGGGGCATGCATATAATGATCCCCTGTGCATCTCAACAGTCAGTATACTGTTCGGATTGGCCTGTTTTTCACTGGGATTTTACATTTAAAGGATTTGCATGAGAACAAGAAAACAACATTATTTTAGGCTCACTGTATGTCATTTCTATGTACTAAACACTTACTACTCAGCTATGCCTAGCTATATCCATATTTTCATTATATGGCACCTTTAAGCTAATAAACAAGCCAAGTGTTTCAACATTACGCTCAATGCTATGTGAAATACAGGCTTGACACAACATACGTCTCACTCTCATATTCCATTGAATCAATGTACAAATGCAAGGAGTGGCCTAATACACCACTAAAGATAACAAATGGTTCCATCGCTTGGGGAGACACCCTAGTGTCTCTGTCCCGGATCACTTTCCACAGCGCAGAGCTTGATCAGTGCTGAGGCACTAAAGCACTGCATCAGACTTCCTTATTAAATTATCAGCTTTAGTGGGTGTATACCATACAGCATGAACACAATAGTACTGCAGTGGTGAGCCTGGCCAAAGACAATGTTGTCTTTACTATCAAGTTGCAAGACCCTGCTCTAATATTCAGGCATTTTGCAGGGGTAATATTGATGTTTGGAGCTCAACTTTCACTTTGGTAAGACTTACCCATAAACATCCAATAAGCACAATTGAACGACCTTCTCACTGTCAGGGAACAATTGACTAAATGTCATAATGACTAATTAACTTGTATTTCACTTGGCTAATCAAACTGTTATGTATGTAAATCATAAATGTCAAAGTTTTGAATACGATAAATTCATTACTGGATTGAGTTGCTCTCCTCGAAGCAGTGTTTTATTAAATCACATGCAATATTACTTCATACTCTTCATTTTATTTCGTTGCACATCATTTACAGCCTCTGAGATCTACTAATAAAACAGTCTAGACTTGCTTCACAAGACAATCACATTCCTTTCAGTCATCCCACCAACTATTCAAGTCACAAGCCCTTTGTTCTTGTGCTTCGCCTGTCCTACAAATCTTCCATTCAAGGCTTACACTGGCTTTGATGTTAGCATGTCAGTCGTAAGGAAGGTGCAAGAATTTAAGTTTAAAATACATCAAATTTAGTTTTTATCAGTTAGAAATACAGTGCATTCATTCATTCATTTTCATTTCGGCTTAGTCCCTTTATTAATCTGGGGTCGCCACAGCGGAATGAACCGCCAACTTATCCAGCATATGTTTTACGCAGCGGATGCCCTTCCAGCTGCAACCCATCTCTGGGAAACATCCATACACACCCATTCACACTCATACACTACGGACAATTTAGCTTACCCAATTCACCTGTACTGCATGTCTTTGGGCTTGTGGGGGAAACCGGAGCACCCGGAGGAAACCCACGCCAACACAGGGAGAACATGCAAACTCATACAGTGCACTATCTAGTATAAATCAGTATACAGTATAAATCTATAAAGTGCTACAGTCCAATCTAAGATGTTTCTTCAGTTAGTGAAATAGCTTTAAAAGAAGACTTTTAAAGCTTACCATGTATTTTCTGCATTAATTAGTCTCTAATTTAGTGCAATTACACAACAGCTTATTTAGTCAAGTCAGACTGCCGTAAACAACAATTACTACTTTCTTTGTATGTTGCCATGGGGTTTGAAAAGCACTGATTTCTCAAATGGCAAAAAAATAATAATTATGTACCAATGCATAATATATGAAGGCACAGATAGAGAATGCATTCAAATCAAAAACCCAAATTCTGTCTCGATGTTCTGTTTTGGCAGATCTGTCGTTTTATAAGTGTGAACATCTGTAGAGCTCATCACTTCTTTGATGGTGCTTCACTGCAAAATACCAACATCAGCCCTTGGGAGTAAAAATTCATATGAGTCTTTCAAATAAAGAAGAAACGGAGCACACAGCCACCAGCCAGACTGTGAATAATATTAAGTCACCTAATAAATATAACGTCAAAAGACTGACTCAACAAGACTTTAGAGAATGTCTGAGAACTGCTTTTCCACTGCTTACCCAAAATAATTTTGACATCAGTAGCCAAGATCTATGGCTTGAAGGTCACACTTACTAACCCTATGACCTAAAAAGTAAAGGCGTTTGCAAATGTTTTAAACTGTTAGACTGCACTGAAATTAAATTAAATATTGTAATATATTATTATAAAAATTATATAAGATATCTATCTTTCTATTAGGGGTGAGAATCACAGGTTAACTTACGATACAATATTTTACCTCCAACATATATCATGATATCAGTGATTCTGCAATATATTGATATATCTATCTATCTGTCTGTCTGTCTGTCTGTCTGTCTGTCTGTCTGTCTGTCTGTCTGTCTGTCTGTCTGTCTAGGGTTGCACAATACAACAAATTTATTGAAATATTGCAAAAGTTCATATCGTAATATACGTATCACAATGGTTTACCAGTAGAGCAAAGTGGTGGTGGTACTTATTTTGTTAATTTCTATTTGTTTACATTGACAACTCCTGTTATAGCCATATCACCTGCCAGCAAGGACTAGTCTATTTCCGCTTATGATCGTTCAAAATGCTTGACACACCTGTGCATTTTGTGTACATATGGAGCACCTCACGTGATGCATATGGAAGACTTCATTCACAAGTCTGTAGTTAGCTACATCATGTGACCTGACATCACTCATTGAGAGTGAGTATCATTTTTTTCAACACTTTTACAGCCCCGCCAAATGATACTATCAAGTCTGACGCAGGCTCACTTTTATTTTTACTTTTATTTACCTTATTCTTCACGTACGAGCGGGTGCAGCCATTGGAATCTTTTTTTGGCTCGAAACTTCCGGTCTCATTCACTTCCATTGATATTTACACTTCTTGATGTTGCAAACTGATATTTTCTTATTATATTATACTACTTTTTATGTATAGTCATTAACACACTTGTTTGTAGAGCATGCAGTCTGATCGTTTTCTGTCGTTTATTATTCCTAGTCCTTTCTCCCATATGATTGGACGTTTAAAACAATCACAATAACTAGCGCACTTTCGAATCGCAGAATAAGTCAATATGACGTGACTGTAGAGTATTCTTTATGCTATGCATTTTAATATATTTAAAATTTTTGAAGATATTTAAATTTTAAAGCTATACAAAAGCGTTATAACACAGAAATGGCTTATTGGAACTTGACTTTATAAAAAACTAAATGCTCTGTGACCCTTACTGCGCTGATGGCTTTGTTTTAGTGCTCTAATACATTATTCAATATGCAGAGTTCAGGACGAGACCACAATAGCATTGTCCAAACAATGATATGCTGGAGTGGCTAGAAAACCCATTTGGGTATAATTTGCCAATCTGTTTTAATCTCACAGACATTATTTACTTAACATATACACAATATATGAGAGAAACAAATGTTTTGTTTGAAAAATAATTGTTTATAAGATCCCAAATATCACTATCTATCTGTATGTGTGTTTGAAGATACAGTATGCAGTATTTACAGTTCCTTATTTCAGAAAATCTTTTATACATGTAGATAATTTGCATGAAAGAATAGCTGGGATTCAAACTAATAAATCAGAGTGCATAACTAATTGTGGTCTTTCATAGTATTTTTATGTTGTTGTTTTTTTTACTGAGTATATTGTTATGAAAAGCCTAAATTTTAGCCTCACCTGGGTAACACCATGAACCACAAAATAACACAATTACAATCATGGCCAGCCTTACTTAACCTCAGTCTGAGCTCTTACCCCATAACTAGGTCACAGCTGCAGCTGTTATTCTCATTTGTTGTCTCCAACTGAAATGTTAAATGGCAATTCTACTAACCAATCATGTCTCCTGGTGTTAGCCAGCACATTTCAGTGTTGGGGCAACCATTGTGTCTCTGCATACTGTACGTTCAGGCTGCTTTAGGTCAGTGTGCTGAAGTAAAGCGTTATTGTAATATTGCTGCGTGTGTAAGTGTAGACTTAGAATTGAACATCTGTTCATGTCTGCCAAGTCAAGTGTAAGAGATCAGAATCAAGAATATCAAGGTCAGCAAAAATATGTCCAATCTAATATTAGCAAATGTCTTCCAAAAGTATATATATATATATATATATATATATATATATATATATATATATATAGTATAAATAACAACAAGTGGTAAATTGAACACTTTTTAATGAACATTGTTCAACTGTAACAACTGGATAAACTTTTACCAAAAATGTATGGTAGTGTAAATAATGAAACAAATTATGTAACATTTATTATGTAAAATTTGTAACTTCTTACAAGAGACCTGAAATACATATAATTTATTGTAAATTAGCCTGTGTAGCTGTTTGTACAGTCAATACAGTGTGTCCAGTCTTCTCCAAAAAGTGTCTAAACACCTAGCTCTGAGCTACTCTGAGGATCTTTACTAAAATAATATTAAAACAAGATTCAGATTATTTCACAAATGTATGCATAACGTATTTACTTACTGTCTCAAATCAACGTCATCAAACGTCATCCATGCACCAATTTAATTCCTGAGAAACACATTTCATCCACTTGTCCTTGCAGTAATAGGGACAAATATGCGGTCCACTCGCGTGAGAGACGTCATTTTGATCGCATTTACGCCATTGTCTTTCTATACCGGGTCACAACATATAAACGACAAAGGTTTACTTTCCAATATCGCGTAAACTGCGAGCAGAACGCGATTTTCAAGAGCGGACCGGAATATTCCCCGTGAACGCAGTCCGGTGTTTTATCATGTCTTCGTGGTTTTGTAAAGATTAACGCCGCTGAGGCAGGAAACCATTGGAGGTCTGTTGTGTTTAAGCGGAAAAGTGTCGGTACAAAAGGACAACTTACTAATCATTTACCCGAGAGGGTATTATGCACATGTAAGGGTCCCCGCTCATCTCATTATTATGGTACATTCAGTGCCGCGCGCACAGCAGCGGAGTCAACCAGTCTGCACCAGTTCTGTACACTGCATTTCCGCCACCTTTACCCCACACAAACACACACGTACAGGCTGATACATACCTCAAAACAGAGCTGTCATTTTAAAAACCTATAAGCGTCACCGATATCCATGCGTGCGAAATGACGAGGGAGAGAAATGTGTGTAATATAAACAGACATGAACTGTCAAATAGAGGAAGTGTCTGTGGGCGGAGCTAAAGTTTACAGGAGGATTTACGCGCGAAACACCTGACCGGTGTTCTTTAAGTTACTAAGCAACCAAACCTCGTTTGTTACAGTTGAACTGTTAAACGGTTGAAGACGCTTTCTAAGAATTGGGTCTAAATCATAAGAAAATGTTCAATGCTATTCATTTCGCCCTTTTTTAACAGGAGGTCATCCTAAATTTGGCACAGGGCTGTGGTTTAATACCTTTCTATATGGAATTTTGTTAAATATAGATTTATAGATTTTTATAAAGTCCCTAATATTTTATCTGGACAGTTTTTTTTAAATATTTACTTGTTCTTTCAGTGCAGTATGAAATAAATTAGGAAAACAATAATGTAATATTATTATTAATAATAATAAATTTATTTCAAACGTAATAATAATACACTTACTTTTATCCTCCTCTTTTTCTTACAACTACTAATAATAATTACTATTACTAATAATATTTTTGTAAGACAAAATAATAATGCATTCTCATTTTTCCTAGTAATTTTTGTTAATTGAGCTTATATTTTTGTGTCAAATTGAAATATTTACTTTTTTCAATAAGCATCGTCTTAAAAGGTTGCCTAAACTCTAAAACCCACGATTTATGGTAAATCAGCTATGTTAAAACCTCTGCATTTTGTGACTTTAAAGGGATAGTTTACCCAAAAATATTATATCGGTCATCATTTACTCGTCTTCCACTTGTTCCAAACCAGTTTGAGTTTCTTTCTTCTGAACACAAATAAGGATAAACGCAATAATCTTGAAAAACAAAAAACAGCCATTGACTTCCATATTATTTGGTATTCCTAGGATGTCCATGGCTGTTTTTTTCCACATTATTCTTCAGCATATTTAGTTTTGTGTTCAACAAAAGAAAGAAATTCATGAAAGTTTAGAACCACTTGAGTGTAAGTAAATAATGAGGAAATCATTATATTTCAGTCAAATATCCTTTTAAATATAGAAGGCAAAAGATATTCAAAATGCAGTCACACAATTCTATAAATCAAAACAAAGTAAATAAAAAAAAACTATTATTGACAGACACCATGAGCAATATCGGTAATAACTGTCGGTTTTCACCATAAATGCATGTCATTGCAAGTCTTGTTTACATGTAAATGAAATCCTTTATGTTTTACAAGCCAACCATATGGTTGCAAATAAGATTAAAGAGACTTTGGCTTCCCCCCCACCAGACAACCAGATCCTGTGGGTTTGCTTGTACCATATGAACCTTTTGGTTTATGTCAGATTGAGCATTAAAACGCAGGTTACTGTGGATGTTTTGTTTGACTAGCCTGCAGTGCACACACAGAGGGAGACAAAGCATGGATAAAAGAAAACCTTACAGATCCAAGTCTCAAGTTTGATTGAAACAGAGGGTGACAAGGTGAATCTCACATTCCAGTTTGTGCCACCGGCAAATTCTGGATACATGAGGACATTTCTTGGCACTGTCCTCCGCAGTAATGGTTGAGGCTAAAGAAAACACTGTGAAAGATTAGCTTAGCTTTAGCTTTGATGGTATAGTCATATTTTAAATGACAATACAAATGTTTCTAAAATATGATACGGGAGTAAGACTGTGATAAGCAATAAATGTTTTTTTTCTGTTTAGATTTTACAACCAGAGTTAGTATTCTAACATCAGTTTCTGTCAAATCACAAACGTGAAAGCATGGATTTTCCTACATCCAGATCTTTGACAGCTGCTGCACTGGGCCCCTTCACGGCTGAACGGAGAACATCTTCCCCTCAGGGTTCATCTTCAAGATCGCAGGGTCAGCAGCTCAGTGAAGTTTAGAACTTTTCCTCACTTCTTGAGTTGTCCTGAAAGTAAGAAATTTCAGACCTGCAAAGAAATCTCAACAGACAACAGATTAATAAACCTGCTTGTACTGTATATTAGTTACAGCAATATGCTCAATTTTGCATTAAATGGATAGTGCAGCAACAACAAAAAAACTACAACATCCTCATCATTTACTCACACTCAAGGGGTTCGAAACTTGTATGAATTTATTTCTTAACTGAACCACACTGAATTAAACTGAACTAAACTGGAATCTGAAATCTGGACTTTACTAGAACATGTTAAGCTGCTTTGACACAATCTACATTGTAAAAAGCGCTATATAAATAAACTTGAATTGAAATTAATTGAATTTCTTTTGTTGAACACAAAAATGCACGTTGTAGAATGCTGTGCATGGGGAAAACTGCCACTGACACCCATTCATTCATTTTCATTTCGGCTTAGTCCCTTTATTAATCTGGGGTCGCCACAGCGGAATGAACCGCCAACTTATCCAGCATATGTTTTACGCAGCGGATGCCCTTCCAGCTGCAACCCATCTCTGGGAAACATCCATACACACCCATTCACACTCATAGACTACGGACAATCTAGCTTACCCAATTCACCTATACCGCATGTTTTTGGACTTGTGGGGGAAACCGGAGCACCCGGAGGAAACCCACGCCAACACAGGGAGAACATGCAAACTCCACACAGAAATGCCAACTGACCCAGCCGAGGCTCGAACCAGTGACCTTCTTGCTGTGAGGCAAATGTGCTACCCACTGACACCCGTAGTAAACACAAAAATGAAAGTCAATGGTTGTTTCTTTTTCTTTTTTTGTTATTGTTTTTTCCCAAGATACTTCACTATATAATATTTTTTGTTGAACAGAAGATAGAAACTCAAACAGTTTTGTAACAAATGGAGGTTTGAGTTGTTGAACATGCAAATCTGGAAAAAATATAAAGTTAACCCTCAAACTGCTTATACTAAAATGATTCTTGGTGTCAAAAAAGATCCTAAACCTTTATAAAGATAGAAAGATATATGTAATAAAACACTATAAGGAGGATCTAATTTAAATATGAATTGTTTCTTAAACTCTAAGATTCTAAAGTTCTTATTAGTTGTTTGTCTTTGAGAATTCTGTTGCAATAATTATACACAAACTGAAAAAAAACACTTGTCATATTGATGGCACATTTCAATAAAACAATCAGAATAATATGAATCAGAATAATATGTACATAAAACCAACAGCAATAAGCAGAAATGAACAGGAGACTTGTGTTTATTTATGTTTCATTCATTTTCAGTGCAGGGACAGGGTTTAAGGGAGAGAGTTAAAACTAATCATCCCTGGCGTGGTTCTAAACCTGCGTGTCCTTCGGCAAACCCAAGAAAAACAGTTGTTCAAAGTTGTACAAAATGAAGTGAAATAAAAATGTACTTTAATCTCGGAGGTAAATGTATCTGCTTGTACCCCTTAAAACAGTAAATAGTCTCAGTCATCTGTTATTCTGATCAGAAGACGCTTAAGAAAATCCTTTTCTGATTATTCAAAGAAAAATTAAAGTCAGTGTGAATCCGAAGTTCCTACTGACTTTACTTCAGTAGTGGCTTATTTCCAACTAAAATGAAAGATTAAATATTGGACAGGTTTTATTTATTGCTCCTTCTCGCCATCCCTTACTTAAAGAGCAAAGGTTAAGGATATGCTGCCTAAGCCATGATCAAATCAGACAAGAAATGTCATTTGAGCGAAAGCAATTTTTCAGATTTTGATTTAGACAATTTCCCCCATGCAATACATTGATTTTAGAAAAGCAATGTTAACAAAATAAAGTGTCAATTTAGAATGCATTATGAATATTGAAAACCGGTAACCATTGACTTCCATTTATTGTTCCTACTATGGAAGTCAAGGGTTACCGGTTTTCAATATTCATAATGCATTCTAAATTGACACTTTA
>CAIGQW010052626.1:568811-599427 GCA_903798125.1 Danio choprae | reverse complement strand
TATATATATATATATATATATATATATATATATATATATATATATAATTTTGATAAGTCATGAACTCATTTCACAAAGAAATACTGGTAAACTGAAGTAAAATTTCTGCAATGACATTAAATACATGTATGTTCGCACACAGCAGAATTCTGGCAACTTCTTATTCTTGAAAATTGCCACACTTTTGAAAAAAAGACCCGTTCACAAATGATCTATTCTCTCCAATAGGGCTGATTGGCAAGAAGGTATATATAATTACAGCAGAATAAATTATCAAAATAAATAGTTTTTTTTAATTGTGTATATTGTGACATTTAAATAAGTGGGCGTGGCTAACTCATGTGCAGTGTGAGTGAGCCTGAGTAAGATGCTGCTCATGAGACTGAGGGGAAGCGATGCCTGGAGCGCTCATAGTAAGATCAGGCCAGCAATCTGAGGTGAATTTTGCCTGAGATTTAAATTAACCGACTTAAGTACAAATGTGAATACAGAATTTGTACAATTTACCCAAGCAAGACATACCTTTTTCCACTGAGCTGTATGGTTCAGTTCAGTTCAGTTCACTATGGGTCAACTTGATCAGGTTTGCATCTACACTGCCATTGATAACCTTTTCATAGGTGTGGTGTATGACAAAGTATGTAATAAAACCATACGAGTCATTCACATATTACGTCTTTTGTGAACTCAAGTTCATTAATTCGAATATAGGGGTGGCTATAAAACTTAGACTAGGGAAAAGTCAAGTAAAATACATCAATAACAATAATGTCATGACATGCTTAGCCTTGAATTTGTCAGAATAGCTTGACTTACTGACTATGATACCACTCATACAAAGCATAATTTAGTATCTGCCCTAGGTTAGGGCTGGGCATTAAAATAATAAATATTAAAAATATTGACCACATGCATAGGATTTCTTTTTTACACTTTTGAAGTTTATACTTAGAAATGTATCATAGATATTTTTTCACTTTATTTGGAACTTCATGGCAAATGATTGATCTAAATTGCAGAAAATGAAAATAAATATTAATAAAATATAAAACTTTTCAAAAACAAATGATTACAGGTCCTACATAAAAATAAAACATCTTGCAAAATAAAAAGCATAATGTAAACATACTTTTAAGATTGCAACTTTCTGACCTTGCTGTAATTCATCTTTTTTCTGCATTCAATATTACAATGGCTTGTAATATTGCACTCATATAAATGATGGGAAATTTTACAGTAAACAAAGTATTTTGTGACACAACATAATAAACGATAGAATATAATATGAAACAACTGACTTTTTATTTTGTCCATACTATACATATATAAATCACATTGCACAGCCCTAATATACTCTATTAATCCTTTTACCTTACAATATCGCTTCCAAGTAATTTTTATATTTATGTTTATTTATTGTAACCTTTTTTCTTGATTTTTAGGAATATCTACCCATTAAAAAAAACAAAAACAAAAAAAAAACTCTATTGGGAAATACATCGTTACCATAAAATAAAATTACTCAAAGTGAAACAGAATTTTGGTCCCATACCGCCCACCCATACTCTGTAATTGACCAATACATTTCTAGAAAAACATCCATGTCTAAAAGGGCATATACAGACTATTGCTATTCAGTTTCCATCCACATATTTTAAATAATTTATAGTTTGTTTTTTCCTACAAATTTGATGAAAATTCAGATTTTTCTACCAACGGCATTATGCATGTTATCTCAAAGAAGCTCACCTTAATTGTGTGGAATGGAACAGCATTGCATCAGGGACCATTATCTGCCATAATATAAGTGTTATCAAAAGCTGCCAGGAAACATGCAAAATCAAATGAGCACATTAGCTTATATAATGCCACCACAAACTATTTACACTTAATGGTCTTACAATAGCATTTTGAAGAACTTTGCAGCTTAGGAAAGTGTTCAAAAAGGGTTTAGGTTGCTTTTTGTTATTGTTGTTGTTGTCGTTTTTGCTGGTGGTCTGTCTAGCTGTTTCCCTGCAGTCAGTAAACCATCTTTATAATCCATAATCTAAAAAATTTACCTCAGCCTGGGATATACTTTTACCTTTAATAACTGTGTAGAATTTACACACCAAGATCAAGTGTTTCCATCAAGGTTAACCACAAGTTCAAAAATAACATAAAAGTATCTGAAGTTAATGGAAGACCAGGACCTGTTCAAGTATGGTAATTTTAATTATATTAATTTCCTCAAGCGTGCAAGTCATGTAAATCCATGTAAAAATAAAAAACACTGAAAGTTAATGGCTAATGAACCTCAAAAGAAATCCCCATAACTGTAAAAAAAACAACAACAACAAAAAAAAAACAAAAAAACACTGTAGATAAGGAACATTTTATATTGAATTACAACCCTTCACCAGCTTTAGATTGCTAGGAACCATGTAACACAATCTGATGAGAAGCATCTCTTTTAAGATAACTATTTTGGTGCTCTGACATCAGTGTTGTGACTCAGACAGGAAATGAAAAATCATTGCTCTTGAAATCTAGAGGGAAATGGATAATAGGTTAAAAGGTTCTTAACTAATCATTAAACAATATGTAAAAAAAATAAATAAATAAAACAAGCAGGGGAAGCGACTCACACAAGATGCAAAAAGCAGTAAACAAGTATTCTGTTTTTGATTCAAGATGTGTGCCCTTCCCCCCTTCTTTTCCTGCAAAACAGTTTTAGTTTGCCTGGTAATTACCATGTAGTTTCTGTCTGGGAAGGTAATGAGAAGCAGAAAAAAATCAGCTAAAACGAGAGCGAAAGAAAACTGTGAGAGCTCTGCATGGCACTACAGTGTGGTAGGCTGAATGCTGAGTAAAGCCAGCTAATGAACCATCAGCAGCTCTGAACGTGGCATCTCTGCAGTAAAATGGATGCGAGGCACAGCAGCCCCAAGTGGCTAATAAAATGTGCATTATGCACTACATGGCCACTCAAAGTGCCCCCAGTCAAACATGGCCATTTAGCAAAGAGGAAGCTTTTTATTTCCCCTTTAGAACCATGGAATTACCCAATGACATTAGTAAAAGAATTAATTAGGACAATTAATACTGCCTTCACTGGGATCACGATGAACAGTCACAATTTACAAAGCCTTCTCACTCTTTAATGCACACCTCCAGGGACAGTGAGGGATATCTCCACCCTAACAATGGGTTCCTGTTAGTGTTGTTTGTTGAAACTAAAAATAATTAGGATCATCTAAGAGGAATTTAAACTGAATGGCAAGTTTGCCACTTGAAGCTCCACCCACTAGTTTATGAGGCCAAGTAGCAAGGCTACGAGAGTCATTTTGTGTTTATAGAGGGGCCACCAAGAGCAGAAGGAGGGGTAATCTTTTCGTGTGTGGTGACTGGAATTTAGCTTTTTTTCCGTTAACAAACTCTCACTTCTTTAGACAGTACACACTGGCCAACAGTGGGCTGTTCATGCACAGGGGAAATCCATTTATGGTGTGAAGTCATTTATTATTACATTGCCATTGGTCAAGAAGTTGGTGTGTCTTAGTACGGCTAAAGATGTTTAGCTTTTGAGCAGTAAACATTTAGTTGTGATTTGGTTTAAGGAGAGGGATATAATTTACCTGCAGAGTGCATCCAAACACGCCTATCATGAGCATGACCACAGAGAGGTAGTCTGTGAACACGTCCCACCATGGCTTCAGAACCCGGAACGCTGGCTGCTGTTCCGTGAACTGCCGGAATTCAGTCACTGGAATCATGCTCCTGGAAATGCACAATGAAGGATTCTGAATTAAGGATATAACACAATATACTGTATAATGTTTCTCTATAAATGACTTGAGTGGCTTGCTGAAATGGAATAAAATACTATTAATCCTCACTAAGGAAAGCTGATATGATAGACTGGAGTTGGTTCAATAACATTTCAGCTGGTATTTCCAAAATTCTCTGAAAAATATGTCAGTATCACAGTAAAAACAACTGGAACAATTTATTTATTTAACTTAAAATAAAAAGCTAATTAGTTCAATGATAATAATACTATAGAATGAAATATCATGTCTACATTTATACAGCACACAGCCTTTAATTTTAATACTTTCGAAAAAAATCAAAAATGTTCAATGAAAGTTAGTAGTAAAATGAAGAACATCCAAACATACTAGTCATCATTAACAAAAAGACTCATGGTTGCCAAGTCTTGCATTTTTGGACTGTCACTCCCAAAACGGAGCATGTCAAATAAAGCACTACAGGCCAAGTTCTAAACTCTTGTAACATTTCAAGCTGTATAGAATAAACCATCTACATTGCAATGTATAATAAACATCCTATTTATTCATTTTCTAGTTTACACTTTGTTATTTGTAATGACAAGAATTATTTACAGAATTCACACTGAACAAAGCTCCGATGAACCAATGTGCTGAGTGAAAAGGTCATGTCCATGATTGTCTACAATGTAAATAGGAAACTTTAACACTCCACAGAGCGCGCACACACAAATAGCTTTTGACTTCTGACAGGACTACACAAGACTAAATATAAATTCATGGATGTTTAAAATAAATATGCTCTACCAGCATGCAGCTGCTTGAAAATGTTTTTTATATATTATTATTAGCAAGTTAGTTCCTGTAGCTCAACTGCTAAAACATTAAGGAAAGAATGATTTGTTCCCAGGAAATACCTGATAAAAATGTACATCCCAAATGAACTTAAATAAAAAGCAACAGTCAGATGAATCAACATTATTCACGAATACATTTTTTCCAGCAGGAAAACAATTAACAGCCAAACAAGGAAGGAACATTTGTTTACACAGAAAACAGCCCATTTGTATTTGAATATTTTGATTTGCATATCACTGTCAAGTCAATCTCGCCTCCAACGATTCAACCATAACTTGTAATGTCTGATAATTATTACACACCTCTTTGAGTTGAATTGCAATTAGAAATGCCACATGAATCCTTAAAGATACTGTATAATAATGCAGGTCATCAAGTATTCAAGAGCAGTAGTGCACTGTTCCCTTACATTCAAATGATTCCTGATGAAGGCAGTCTGCCAGGCTTCCTCTAATCTCTTTTGGAGCTGCACTTCTTGCATCATATCATACACAAAGCATATTCCATTGGCCTTATTAATTATTGAGATTCACTTTGCTGCAGTCAGCCAATCAAAAAAAGAAAGAAAGGAAAGTGGATTATATTTATGTATCTATAAAAGGCCTGCACAGATGGACAGCATTGACACAAAGTAGTGAGATGCCTCAGGGAAGTGGTGTATACTAGAACTAGTGTACATATTTTAACCACTGTTAATGAGTAGACTTACTAAGGCACCTTTCACAAAATGCAGACAAGTACCCAGTTGTAGCAGTAGCACCCAATGAAATGCAATTTAAGTCCCACAACCTAAGCTAAAAAAGTAGCTAAGCTAAATTAATCGCCCATATAATTTACATGCTAAAACATACAATTAACAATTCATGAAAAGTCCAAATCTGACTCCACTAAAATAAAATACACACTAAAATGTACTACAATATGATGAATAATTTAATACACCAATGGATATAACTGTTGCATACAGATGCCTTATTTGCTAAACCATAACTGTCATACAAACACAATGAAATACTTTTTATAACAGAGCTTTAAGAATCTCATTTATTAATTTATTTACTCTCAGCCAATCCAAGACTTTGATCTTTGTTGGTAAATAAAATGCAAGTCAATGGCTAACTGCACTTTGAGAATTTTTTTGTTTTTTTAATAATTAGTATTTTTTTTTAACAATTAACTTTATTTCCAGCAAACAATCTTTGGCCCATTGTAGTTGATGTTCAGTTTTTTGCACAGACTGATTGTTGTGATTCATAAAAACGTAATGTACCCTCATAACCCATGTGTATTAATTATGCGTTGCTTCTATGCTGATGTTGTTGTTGCTTTTTTCACTCAAATACTGAAACGTATTGTCTTGCCGTTTATGAATCATCAAAAATCAGACTTTCATTTAAGAAAACCTTCTATGTTCTACTTAAGAAATGTATAATATATTGCCTACATTGGTATTGCCAAACCTAAGACAGAGAGAGATTCTTACATACATACAAACACACACACACAAGAAAAGTACACTGCAAGTAGCTTAATCATCACAAACTAGTCAGCAAACGAATTAGACAAACCAAAACTCAGCTGACTATAAATCCTCCAGTTGTGTATACTTGCTGAAAATGTTAACCATCCAATGGTGCTTAAGTCACAAGTAAATACAATCAGTCTTCGTCAGGAACTCTTGTGTACTGTTTCCACATTTATAAATATTTCTCAAGAAACATTACATCATCAAAGTGAGCATATTTAGATGCAATCTGCTTGTCTTACACACAAAAAGAGTAACTACGATCATTATACAAGAGAAACTCGGGGGTACAAGAACTTTTCTGTATACCCAGCATGCTTCAACAGGCAGCCTTCTTCAGGCAGGGCAAAATATTTGGACATTTGTGAACAGCTGCAGCAGTTCAAGTATCTGGAGCTCCTGAATCCTGGATAATTTGCTACAGGCTTATTCTTTTACAATGTTAAAAACGTGTGTAAAATGCATACAAAAATCACTTTTACTATCAATAATACAAATACATTTTAAAATATAGAAGTTACAAGAATTTAATTATAGTTAAACACTGTACTATATCCAATCTCTAGACACCACAAGATGGAAACAAATAAAAATGCTGGCAGGCTTAATGGAAAAATTCAACTAGTTCTGATAGAGAAATAAGCAATGGACTCGAGGTATATGTACGTTTCTGCAGACCTGCTAGCTGTTTACTCTTAATAGATTTAAGTCTCCTACTAAACTCAGCTCAGAAGTGATCTGTACCATCTCCTGGAGCAGCTCTTCCTGCCAGGAAATGGGCCGATTCCCAAATAGAGTCGTGGAAAAAAAAAGTGCACGCCTGAATCCCATCCAGTCAGCAGGATGAAGAGCTCACTTTCAGACGGTTCGCACGGACGAAGATGTTTTGTAATGTTACGTGGAGATGATTTCCTCTACCGCTAATTACGGAAAACGACATAAACAACATTAAATTCAATCTCAAACTAAAAAAAAAAAAAAAAAAAAAAAAACAACTAATAAGGCATTTACGTTCCCTAGTGGAAGTTTAATTTCTTTTTTGGCAATACGCTATTTTAATTGATAACCTTAAAACACGTTGAGTTCTAGTTTTAGCCTTTTGAATGAATGCCTTTACAATACACGCAATGGGAAACATCGTAAATATAATAATGTAAACAAAACAAAACTACGTAGGGTTTTTTATATTCCAGGAATCGATATTTTCCTCTCAGTCCTCAATTTTCTTTCGTCTCAAGTACCAGCATTAGGTAATTTAGCAAACAAACGCGTGTTTTTGAAGAATACCTGTACCACGTTTTCTCACTGAGCGGGTTTGAAAAGTTAAACGCTGTACCGAGAGCGTTTTAATGTTTCAACGAGTAGCCCGCGATTACG
This sequence comes from Danio choprae, assembly GCA_903798125.1. Classification (NCBI taxonomy): domain Eukaryota; kingdom Metazoa; phylum Chordata; class Actinopteri; order Cypriniformes; family Danionidae; genus Danio; species Danio choprae. The sequence continues at coordinate 591,897 of CAIGQW010052626.1, read as the reverse complement.
TCATGAAGATAGAATAATTCAACAAAAATAAAACGTAACATGAACAACTCTTCACAAAACATTAGTAACGTGAAACAAACGGTCTCACCTTTGAAGTGTATTAAAGGCGCGTTCTTCTCCGTCTGCAGCTGAAGATTGTAGCGGGGACTGAGCATGTCCTTGTGGCTGCGGCTCTCAGTCACTTCTGTCCTCCAGCTGCTATAGGCTGATCTGCCTGGGCGGGTCTTCAGTTGATGAGAGACAATAGTGTTTCCAGAGTCGCCTTTCTCACTTTCCGTTTAGATTTTACGCGTTATTATTTTGTGCTGCATCTGTCCGTGACCCATAAGCACCTCATTGTTACAGGAACTCTCAAGGGCATATGCTTACATCCCAAGCATTTGAACGAACTAAATAAAACCTCTTCCTATGCGTCACTCTGAAGTTAGATTTTACAGTCATTTTAACAAAAGAAAAAGAAGAAAAAGAAGTAGAACTGACCAGAGAAACAAATATGTATAGCTACGGAAGAACGTTTCTGGATTTACTGCATTTATTAGGTTTGGTTTAATATAAACAACGCCTTACAAATTGCAATCTAAAATATTGTCATTTAGGGTGTTTTTGTTTGTATTGTTGGTTGGTTGGTTGTTTGGTTGTTCCAAGAAAAACTCAACTGGTCATACACTCTTAGAAAAAAATGGTTCTAAACACTAAAGTTAGGTTCTTTAACTTGTGTCAATAACAGAACCATTTTAGTGCTAAAGAACAATGCTTTGAAAGTGCTATATCAGACCTTAAAATATTTTAATAACATTTTAATGAACATTATTATTATTATTATTATTATTATTATTATTATTATTATTATTATTATTTGTCTAGTCTTACATCTTGCAGCCTCGGTTAAGGTTTAAAAAAAATAAAAACATTATACTTACCCAACAACATTAGATACTTTTTATTATTATTATTATTGATGTGAACTGGTATTAAAAATAACAGTACAAGTACAACAGTTGGCTGAACACATTAATAAATGACATTTGACACTGAACTTGAACAAATACATAAAGAAGTAAAGTAAAAATAAATCTGAAACAGGAAATGTAAAGAAGACAAAGATCCTGTGAAATGTCTTCACATTCCATGATGCCTTTACTGCATCGCTATGAGTGTGTTTCAGTAAAAGTATTTTCTCTCTGCAGATGATATAAGATATAACAGCATCTGACAAACAGACATGAGTTGATGTTACAGTATGTCTCTTCCATTTGTTTATATACAAACAATTATGTTTATACAGTTCAAAAAGTATCAAACATGGACACAGTTACTGTGCTAAAAAGAAAAAGTGAAGTCATGGGTTAAATTGTATATTTTCTTTGACTTTTAATGCATAAACCCAAATAATAATTAGGACAAAAACACCTTTGTTATATTTACCCATTTAAGAAAAGACATCCTCAGCTGAACAGAACTGTTTACACATGTTCTGTTAAACTAAAAAAGAAAAGAATGATGAAAAAAACATGATTGGTAGGAAACAAGTTACATTTTAAAATGTTTAGAAGTTTTAAGAAATGAAGAATTTACCTGTTATAAGAGTGCTGATAGTCTGTGTTGATGGTTGAAGCAGTAACAACGTGCAGGTCATTTGTCAGTTACAGATAAAAAAGGCAGGAAATAAAGAACCCTAATAAACCCTAATAGACCCACATAAAGAACCTTTGGAGCATAAAAGGGTTCTTCAGAACAACACGGTTCTAAATAAACTATCACCATGTGCAAAGAACCGTTAAGAACCATCTTTTTAGAATGTATTCATAGATGTAAAAAATTAGGGATATAATTTCACCCAGGATAATTCACCCAAAAATGAAACTTTACTATTTACTCACCCTAAACCTTTATGAGTTTCTTTCTTCTGTAGAACACAAACAAAGATATTTTGAAAAAAGCTGAAAAACTGTCACCAGTGACATCCAGAAAAAAAAACAAATGCTATGGAAATTAATGGCTCTAAATATTATTTTGTATGAATCTTACAAATCGAGTCTTTTGTATTTAACAGAAGAAACAAATTAAGGTTTATAATCACTCGAGGGAGAGTAAATAGTGAGTATATTAGTTTTTTGGGTGAACTATCCCTTTCAGAAATCAATATTTGGCGGACTAATTTTATTTTCAACAGAAGATAGAAACTCAAGTATAGGTTTGGAACAAGTGAAGGGGGAGTAAATTATGACAGAATTTTCATGTTTGGGTGAACTCCCCTTTTAACTGTTAAACCATTGAAACTGGGTTGTCTAAAATGAATATAACATCTGAAAGCATGGTACTTTTGTGCTCTAAATGACAATGTTTGTATTTTAAACTTGGAAGAAATGTCATCAGTAGTTTACAGAAACAAAAATGAAATTTTACTCAAACACACAACTGTAACTCATAAGCCGAAATAACTGTGGGCACTTAATTTTTTCCCCACATTGCTATGTATTAAGGCAAGGCAGTGGTTTGTTGTTAAACACTGTTATTCACAAAAAGGTTTCTGATCATATTATCATTGAATGGCCATATACAAGCTGTTGACTAGAGGCTTCTAAACAACAGTCCAAGATATTTAAAATAAAACCCATTAAAAACGAGTACTTTTAAAAGGAAACATTTGTAGGAGGCCTGTTTACTTAGAAAAGATGACTAACTCCCAATGAAAGTGTCCACTAACTATTCATTAGAGCCAGCCTCCTCCACACCAGCCAGAGCAGCCATTAACTTGAGCATGTCATCCCACTGTCTCCATAGCCTCTGTGCTAGATCATATGTTTACAGCGTGTCTGATTGGCCGCAGCTTCTGCCTCAGGCTTGCTCACACGCTCTGTCTTTGTTCCACGGAAAGCCTCTTTGACATTGGGCGGCAGCAACTTTATAAGGTCTTCCTCAACTAAAAAGTCCATTCACTGTTTGTTCGTGGCCTTTTATCAGTTCTGCTGAAAGACTCCACAGATGGTTCCTTTGGAAATGCTGTAGAGTTAAGATAAAATTCTGTACTAGCTTTTAAGATCACAGATTGGCATGCAATCCTCAATCTACAGAAGAATATGTGAATATGGAATGTGCTTATTTTATTTGTATAAATACATGCTTTATTAGACAGACATATAAGATATAAAAATACAAATACATGGAGGGAACATAGTCTGCATTTTTCCTTTTTTTTAAGCTCAAATTTAGTTTAGTTTTGTACCCAGCCCCCCTTGGGATGAAGGAGAATAAACTGAGAAATCTATAAAATCACTGTTAGAGAAAACACAGAATAAATGAAACTATATATTAAAGTATATGATCAAATAAGTGTAATAAAAATAACTACATAAATTAATTAATGTGAAAACAATAATAATAATAATAATAATAATAAGAAGGATTGTGTGTATTAGAAGCTGGCACCTGTTTCAAAGAAGGGTGGCAGGTCAAGGACAGATTTTATGACCTACCATGCAGTTGCTTCAAAGTGATTTATTTCTTGCAGGTGGGAAGGTTCAAATAATGTATAGAGAAGCTCTGGAAGAAATTAAGAGACCATGTCAAAATTATTAGTAGTTTTCTGGATTTGCCATTAGGTATGCATTTGGAGTAAAATGTTAAATTGTTTTTATATTCCATAAACTTATAAAGTGTCGTAAAAATAAAATAAAATAAAACAAAGAAGAGGGGCAGCGCAGTGCCGCAGTGGGTAGCGATGTCCCCTCACAGCAAGAAGGTCGCTGGTTTGAGCCTGGACGAGCCGTGTGGGATAAGTTGGCGGTTCATTCCAATGTGGCGACCCCAGATTAATAAAGGGACTAAGCCGAAAAAGAAAATGAATGAATGAATGAAAACAAAGAAGATGAGGAAGAAAGAATATTATAATAATTATTTATTTGCAGAAAATAATACGTCGGTATTAGAACTGTATTTTCAAATGATACGTCAATATAAGAGCTGTATACATATATATATATATATACTCTTAATGTTTTCCAGAGCTACATTGAGGACAGTTCAGAACATTGTAGTGCTTTTTATTATTATTTAGTAATAGATAAAAACAGAGTGAAAGATAAGAGATTTGCTTTCTTAGAGTAACTGAGGGCCGAATAGTAAAAGGTTTATGCTCTGCATTTTAAAGGGATTCTGTCATGATTTATTGACCCTCATGCAGTAGTGAGGCTACATAAGGGCCAGGCTGTCACTCAGCTGTGCTCCTCTATTCTACGGTGAATGATAAATACCAGAGCTGACAATTTGAGCAACCAATCGTAGGCATGTCTACCACTGTAAAACAGTCCCTCGTTAATCCCTACAATACACATACCTATGATTAAACCCACTCACCATACTGGGCTCCAGTTTCTAAAATGACAGAAAATTTATTTCTGAGTGACCTGTGACCTTAAAATAATTTGCAATGCAATCAACATTAATTAAGTTAGTATGTGTTTTTCGTGATAATTAAACAGATGAACTTTGGCATTATACTTGCAACTGACCTTTCCATCTTAAATTTTTGTTTTGGTTATCATGTGTTTCTATTTTTAAAATCCTTAAACTGGCATTATTGATTAACTTGCATTTTTTTAAATGTGAAAATGGCCTTTATTAAAGCTTAAAAGTATTAGTTAACCCAAATAAAAATTGTCATAATTTTCATACCATTGACTTGTTCTAAACCAGTTTGAGGGTTTTTGTTGTTGCTGTTTTGTTGATTGCAAAATTATATATATATATATATATATATATATATATATATATATATAAAACTGTAACCATTGACTTCCACTGCATTTGTTTTTGCTTTTATAGATGTCAATGGTCTGTGCTTAACAAAAGAAGAAAAAAAAACTCAAACTGATTTGAAACAAGTTAATGGTGGGAAAATGATGAGTGAATTTTCATTTGGACGAACTATAGCTTTAACAACATTATAGACCTGATGATGAAGCATAATGCTAAACAAAATAAATCAATAAATAAGTTATTATTTTTTTGTTTATGTTAACAGGAATATAACAACTATAGTTGCCACTGACAAGATGTTTCCATAAATGTAGAGCTATCAAAGATTCAGGCTAAAGATTCACATCAGGATCTTTTTTCAATTTTGTACAATGTGCAAGAAAAGAACCTGCAGGCACAGATAGTCCAGCGATATTTGAGCTTTCTATTTTATGTAAGCTTTTCTGAACATAAGATGAACATCAACTCCACCTTAAGATTTTAATACTTCTATCTCCACCGAGGCAGAAGCTCATCTTCTTTAATGATTGATCCCAAACAGGAAAATAAAAGGAATAGATTGTACTTGTCCACCGAATGAATTATGAAAGCAAAGACATTCTGGACATCTGCAATACTGCTGTATAGCTTTCATCCCACAGGAGGTCAAAGGAAACAGCATATGAGAGTTTCTGATCATCTATAAAAATAAAAATAAACGAAATGCTAGTACAGCGTCCCTGAACACCCCATAGCCCAACACAATTTCTTTGTGTCCTCAAGCAGGTCCAGTCTCTCTGACATGTTCTTGGAGCCACAGCACTTGTGTAGGATGAGGAATATTTGTCCAGAGGTGGTTTATAGCTGGTGCTCAGTAACCCAGCTAAAAATTGCTCACCTTTAACAATCCTAATGTCAGCAAAATCAAGTTTGGTTGATGCCAATACCACACATTGTTGACATAAGCACAGAAAACTGTTCTGTGTCGAGCTTAGAAAACTTCAAAAGACGTATTCATATATATATTCAGATGCATGTAAACACATGTCAGCAACATGCCAGCTGTTCAAAATGCTTTTAGGCTTATAAACATAGTCAGGAATCGATCTGCTGAAATTCACACCAAGCTTCAGAATGGAGGAAAGGTGATTTATTTGACTTTGAGCATGACATGGTTGTTGGTGCCTGATGATAAACTGGAGTATTTCTGAAAATAAGCGTACTAACTTTTATTTAATGTGTAGTCCACCTTTTTCTACTTTCCACGATGCTTTGCATGAATTTGCATGAAGTGTAAACAAAGATTTGAACATTAAAAAATAGGAAAATTAGAAGTGAAAGATCTTTAAGCACATAATTAAATCATATAAATAAGAATTATTTTTATTAAATAATAAAATACCAAAAGTGTGATTCTTTTTCCACAGTATTTAAATCAGATTTTCCAAAGTTGGAAAGAGATGCGAGGATTTAAGTAGAAGATGAGAGACTCTTAATTCTAGAGAATTATTCATGGGACATATTGTAAATTCATAAATGGAATATTTTGTATATCCGGAGAGACCAGAAAGTTCATGTCAACTGTTTTCATATTGTATATATAAAAAAGGAAAAACATGAATGAAAGAGTTTGAGAAAAGAGGTCTTACCAAAGATAATATATACCATGTGTTACATTTTTCTCCTAAGTTCCTAAATAAATGTACAGTTCATTTATTCAATTTATAGTGCACATTTCTGATCTAAAACGATTTGTTTCAGTCTTTTTGTTCTTTAACTTCTCCAAACCAGTAATGCTTTTCATGCTGCTGAGAGTGACGGTTATTATGAGTATGTAAATATATGCTATTTATCAATGACAAATAAACACACAACAAAAATGACATCACTGAAGTTAAAAATGATCAGATATTTATAATGTGGATATATTTGCAAAAAACTCTATCAATAAAAAAATTCATAAATAAATAAAATAGCTTACCCAATTCACCTATACCGCATGTCTTTGGACTTGTGGGGGAAAACGGAGCACCCGAAGGAAACCCACGCCAACACGGAGAACATGCAAACTCCACACAAAAAAATGCCAACTGACCCAGCTGAGGCTCGAACCAGCAACCTTGTTGCTGTGAGGCGACAGCGCTACCCACTGCGCCACCATGCCGCCCCATAATAATAATAATTATTATAATTATAATAATAATAATAATTTGAAATTTACTGTTGTATTACATTTTTTGTACAATTGTGAAAATTGTTAGTCTCTATGTCATCTGATAACATCATTTAATTAATCGTATAAAAAATATGTAGTAATAGCCTACTGTAGCTTTTGTTAGTCCAATATTGCTGAATTTTTCAAAACATATGGGTTTAAAGAACAACAGCACAGATAAAACCTGAAATCGCTCAGTATATGCTGTAAGTGACTGCTGCTCAGTATTTTTCCATTTGATGCCGACTGGAAGCCGATTAAATATGTAATGCCTATGAGAAAATTTTAATACATGAATTCCATTTAATTTAGAATAAATTGCCCCAAAAGGCACACTCTACTGAGAATATCTACTATTTAATCTATACTTTATGTAATAATGTTTTATGGACCCCTGAGTGTGTGATGGTACTGCATATTTAAAACATAAACAATAGGTTCATGTATGAATTAAATTAAAAACTGCATTTCTAATTAAAAAACATTTACGTGCCATGGTGGCTCTGTGGTTAGCACGCTTGCAGCAAGAAGGGTTCTGGTTTGAATTCCAGTGCTCTGTTGATTTGTTGATTTGTCCCTGATCAGATTGTGCTCCCATTCAAAAGTCTCGATGATGAAATATGCCACCCATCAGATTGTTATAGGATCAATTTTGATGTTGAGCTGGGTGATGTGAGGCCATAATATTATCCTAACCTACCTCAAATCCTAAAGCCAACCTTAGAATCATTCATGTTGTTGATGGCACAGAGAATGCTGTGGCGACCCCTGATAAAGAACGAAATAAGCCAAAGCAAAGTGAGTGAGTGGGTTTGTCAATATTTGACTCAACGTTGGGCTGAAACAACCCAGTGTTTTAGATTTAAATGTTAACTAATTGTCTGATAAGTAGCATAAAACAATGTTATTTTTTGATGTTGTTGTTTTATGACAAAGCAAAACTTGTGGATTCCAGGGTCTGTTGAGAAGGAAAAAATGAAAAAGTGAAAAATATATTAAGATGAGACTGAGAGAGAGAAACATCTAGCCTAATTAAAATGTCATGCTTTTTGATTAGGAAACAAATGAGAAATGAGAAAAGTTTACTGAACTTACACAATTGTAATAAAACAACATGAAAATGCCAGTCTAAGAGGGAAAGTCTGTTCAATCATTGTTTTGTGTTGATTAATAAAAACTTTAGTTCAGATGCAATTGACAGTATTTCACTGTGCTTGATACGCATCTGTTAATCATATCTTTACTGGATTATTATAGGCTAGCCTATTTGATTAGGAGTTGATATATTACGTCCCCTTGGTTACAGCGCCACCTGCTGTGTAAAAATGCTTGTTGACGAAAGACAGCAATTATAATGCAGGATCTTATTCCACTTATTAAGTTTCCCAAGAAAACCTGTACCTATTTGAACATGATTTGCCTATGGCTACATTACATTGACTTAACATTTAGTGACATATGCGAAAGTAGATTTACATGAGAACGAGAAACAATGTTGTTCGAGGCTCACGGTAAGGCCATTTCCATGTAGGCCTACTGATTTATTGTTATTCGACTAGGCCCTGTATATCCAGAATTTGTTTATAGGGTACCTTTAAAATGTGAAATGGCCTTTTATAGAGCTTGATAAAATTATAGCTCAGACAATGAAGCATAATGCTGCACAAGCAAAAATAAATAATAAATATTAAAAAGTTTGGTAATACATTAAAATAATGATCCATTTAGTTGAACATTTAATGCATTATTCAAATCTAGAGATGTGTTTGTTAACATTAGGGCTGAGACACACAAAGCCGACACCAAACAACTAGCACATATATATAAAAGATTAACAGTGTTTTCTCATGACCGTTGTTGTACTGTCGTTTGTTCTCCTGCCGCATGGAGGCGTTTCTATTGTCTGTAAACATAAATAGCAAGGCGTGTCCAATAGCTTTACAGGTATATAATCAGTGCAATCCAGTTAGTTTTGGGAGACTCGTTGAAGTATAAGAAGAGGACAGCTGCATGATGTAAGTGCTTTGATTTGATTTGGTTGTGTTTAGTTTCACTTTGTCTATAGACGCTGGTATAGTATTGAATCTAGGCCTATCGAGATACTTTAGTGTAAAATACACATTTTGTTCATTTACTATTTTATATAGCTTTAAATGTATTTTTTTAAGAAAGAGAAGTGTTATCAGAGAAATCATTTTGCATTTGTATTTATTCATTTAGGGCCTCACAGTGGCGCAGTGGGTAGCACGTTCGCCTCACAGCAAGAAGGTCGCTGGTTCGAGCCTCGGCTGGGTCAGTTGGCGTTTCTGTGTGGAGTTTGCATGTTCTCCCTGTGTTGGCGTGGGTTTCCTCCGGGTGCTCCGGTTTCCCCCACAAGTCCAAAGACATGCGGTATAGGTGAATTGGGTAAGCTAAATTGTCCGTAGTGTATGAGTGTGAATGGGTGTGTATGGATGTTTCCCAGAGATGGGTTGCAGCTGGAAGGGCATCCGCTGCGTAAAACATATGCTGGATAAGTTGGCGGTTCATTCCGCTGTGGCGACCCCAGATTAATAAAGGGACTAAGCCGAAATGAAAATGAATGAATGAATGAATTTATTCATTTATCAGACACTTTTATCCAAGATTTAAAAAAATTAAGGATACAACAATTTATTGTAAAGAGACATGAGAAGAGCTAATAATAAAATGTTTAAAAAAAACAAGCTAGATAGGTAGTGAAGTTACCTGCATTGTGCATTGTTCACATAGTTTAATGAAATTATTCTATAGTTTTGTGCAATTATTATGTTTGAGGTGCTGTTTATGTTACAGGTGCTGGTCACTGGTCATATAATTATAATATCTTTAAAAGGTTGATTTATTTCACTAATTCCATTCAAGAAGTGAAATTTGTGTAATGTACACATTCATTCCACAAAGACTGATATATTACAATTGTTTATTTCTTTTAATTTTGACAATTTTGCTGACAACTAAAGAAAACCCCAAATTCAGTATCTCAGAAAATTAGAAGAGTTTAGGTAAGACCAATACAAAGAAAAGATTTTTAGAAATCGTGGCCAACTGAAAAGTATGAACATGAAAAGTAAGCAGCACTCAATACTTAGTTGAGGCTCCTTTTGCCTGAATTACTGCAGCAATGCACCGTGGCATGGAGTCCATCAGGATGTGGCACTGCTCAGGTGTTATGAGAGCCCAGGTTGTTCTGATAGTGGCCTTCAGCTCTATACATATTTGTGTGTGTCCCTCTCAGTGGAAACCAAGCTAAATCTTTTTGTGTGTGTGATTTGCTTTAATGATATCTTTAATATTGACTGAGTTAGGCCATGTCAAAGACATGCCTCATTCCACACTCTGAAAATTATATTTTTGAGAAAATCCAATCTGTGTGCTCTGGAAAGATGTACCCTCACAGCTGATATTCTGGCTCTCACACCAACTTCATTGAAACTTTATTGCAATTGTCTTACAGTCTCAGTTGATACTTGCACCCCTGTTGCATCCTGACAAACAATCACATCTAAAGTTCACCAAAAGGATCGCCATTAAGGATGAAATTTAAAAAATGGCAACATTGACTAATAATAGACTAACATGTTTTGCATGAATTTTAAAAGAAACACATTTTGGGTTTAGGGCAACTTTGATGAACCTTTTGATCCACAAATGTTGACTAGTGTACCTCACCATTGAAGGCGGAGACTACTTACTGTTGTAGTGGCGTGGGATGTTTGTGTCACACAGAATCTGCTCCCGTCAAACACAAAACACATTTACTGTAATGGAACTATTAAACTGATAGGAGTCAGGTCTGTAACCAGACCGCAATGTTTCAATTAAGCAATGAATGACTATTTAATACAATTTTAACTTATTTCGCCAGATATTAATCCTGTTCATATGCTTAACATTTTTGGATCTGTCCCATGCATATTACAGACTAATAGATTCAGAAGTTTCTCTATCTGCCAAGTGAGTGCAAGTTTTGTTGAATTATTTCTCTTCGCCATTCATTTATTTTGCTTCTTCATCTTTTTAGTATAACATGTCATCCATAAAACACAAAAATGCAAAGAGAATAGAAGGTCTGGACAAGAATGTGTGGTAAGAATAGAGAATTTTTGCTAACACTTTTTTACACATACATGCGTGTTAAATGTTTTATTAATGTCTCTTGTGTTGATCAGGGTGGCCTTCACATCAGTGGCTGCAGACCCTTCTATTGTCAATCTTGGACGGGGTTACCCAGACATTCCTCCTCCTTCATATATGAAAGAGGGACTCGCTCAGGCTGCAATGGTAGACCAGCTGAACCAGTCTACACGCAGCTTTGTATGTTCTGTCTACACTTCGTAATCATCTTGTATTTATAATGTACTAGTATAGCATTCACTAGTATCTATTTTCAAACTACTATTACCTATTGATTTTAGATACTTGCATCATTTCCATTAGGCATTAGTTACTTTTTCATTAGATAGTCTTTTCTATAATAATTTGTGCTTATACCTTTGTTGGTATTTTTTGAAACATACTAGAACTTTTTAATTAGATATTAGTATATTCATTAGAAGCTAGTTCTTATTAGATGCTAGTTATGAAATGGACAATAATACTTATTCATTAGAATATTTATTCAATGCTAGTATTAACGTGTAACTAACAATGTACAACTTTATTTTCATTAACGTTAGCCAAAACAAATAAATACTGCAATAAATCAATTGTTCATAGTTTGAACTATGAACTAATCGACCATTATTTTAAAGTGTTACTAGAGGTAGTCTCTCTCTCTCATGTATTGTGGGGTTGTTCATATTCAGCATACTATTAGCACACTGAACACAAATGCAAATACTGTAATAAGTACTATTATCTAGTAAATAAGAACTAGTATTCATTCGTAAGTACTAGTAAATTTTACAAAAGACACAAGTTGTCAAAAGAAACACAATTAACTAAAGAATAAACATTCATTATGATTTATTACCTACCATTCATTATTATAGGTAAGCATAAGTATTAGTTCTTAAATGGAAAATATATTAGTATGTAAAAATAAGTATTAGTAGCATGTAAGTCAATACTAGTTATTGTAACGCTGTGCTGGTGGATGATGACATTATGAGACTGAACACGGATATAAAGACAAAACGTATTTATTAATGAAACACTTACTGATAACAATACACTGGATACGAATAGACAGGACGGGGATGACACAAACCACAGGAATCAAAATACCGGACAACGAAGGACACAGACGAAAGGGTATAAATAGATAAAGGGATGATTAAACTAATGAGACACAAGGGATGAATACATGTGAAACAAATGGACACTGATGGTGGCGGGAAAGACAGGACAGAGAAATCACATGACGAAAACAAATGACACGTGGACAGGACCGAACACTGACAGTACCTCCCCCTTTTGAAGGCGCGTCCTCGCGCCTTCAACAGGAAACAACAAAACGAAGGAGGGTAGAAGGGGAGGGTACAAGGGAGGAATCTTAGGGAGGAACAGGAAGGGAACTGGAGCAGGAGAACCCAGGACACAGCCAGAAGGACGGCCCCGGGCGGAGTCGAGGAAGGGAGGGACCATGGAGAAGGAGTGGCTGCCGACTCCAGGAGGCCGACCGATGGAGACGCCGCTGATGGCGGTGGAGCCCAAGGAAGGGACGGAGAGCCGTAGGTCTCTGAGGGCCGGGCGAAGCAGGCGGCTCACCCGAGCAAGGCGATGGCGGGGTTCCGGAAGCCTGTGGCGTAGCCAGAGCGACAGAGGACCAAGGCGCAGCTGGAGGGAAGGAGGATCTCAACGCAGCTGGTAGGACGGTGCGACGAGGTGCAGCCGGAAGAGTGGAGTCCAGAGGCGAAGGAAGGACGACGACTGACCAAGGTGGAGCCTGAGGGATGAGGGAGCCTGGCGGAGCTGGTGGGCGGACGGCCCACGATGAAGCCCTAGGGTCGAAGGGCCGAGGTGGAGTCCGCAGCTCGGAGGTTGTAGGAGCTGACGCTGGCCGACACCCTCCAGAGGGCGACGCAGGCAGGTAGCACCCACAATCGAGCTCCATTTCCGGAGCTGGAGGGCGAGCTGGGGGGCTGGCTGACTGCAGCAGTGCTGGAGCTGGATGACTGGCTGCAGTTCTGGGGGACCGTGGGAAGCTACACATGACCCTGGAGCTGAGGCTTTTTTCCAGAAGGAAGATTAAAAAACGGAAACAGTTGGTTGCTGTCTGAAAACAGCGGACGGTTATTGCTGCCTGAAAACAGCGGAAGGTTAAAATTGTAGCCCCAGAAGTCAGTGAGTAGCCTCCCAGTGTCCAGCCGCTGTCCATCTGCATAGGGGGGGTGGGCGGGACTCTCGCTGGTCTCGCGGGTATCTGCCAGGACTCCCCCTTTTGGCGGTGTTGCCGGCTCACACACCTAGTCAGACAGGGTTATAAGCTCCCCCATCTCAGCGCGATTCCGCTCTGTCGCTCTAGGTGGCGCTGGCTCATGCACTGGGGGTGGCTCTACGTCTGCGGTGGGCCGTCCCTGCAGGTGGATGATGTTGCTTGGCTGGTCACTGGGTCGGGAGTGGCACTGACGAGATCTTCCTCCAGGAAGGCGGTGAGTAGAAATCCTTTACTCGCCAGTGTCCACTCCATTCTTGCGGCGATGTTGCCCCAAGGACCATCTTCGGACGATCGTGCTCTGCTAGAGATGATAGGCGTGCAGAGCACATTGCCCGGAAAGCTGATGGCAGTCGCTCGATCATGGTCCTCAGGGCTGCTCTCCCCCTGCTCCAGCAGGCGGTGATGACAGACAGGAAGGTGGATAGGGTTCAGGAAAACACAAAGGGGAAAAAAGAAAACACTGAGGGGCAAAAAGACTAGAAAAAGAAAATCGGGGTAAAACACGCCGCTAATTTTGGTTCCGGTATTATGTAACGCTGTGCTGGTGGATGATGACATTATGAGACTGAACACGGATATAAAGACAAAACGTATTTATTAATGAAACGCTTACTGATAACAATACACTGGATACGGATAGACAGGATGGGGACGACACGAACCACAGGAATCAAAATACCGGACAATGAAGGACACTGTAGTACCGGACAATGAAGGACACAGACGAAAGGGTATAAATAGATAAAGGGATGATTAAACTAATGAGACACAAGGGATGGACACAGGTGAAACATATGGACACTGATGGTGGCGGGAAAGACAGGACATAGAAATCACATGACGAAAACAAATGACACGTGGACAGGACCGAACACTGACAGTTATGGTTTATAGAATAGATATTAAAACATCTTGCCATGTGTATTGTTTATTGACATATATAGCTACATTTCTGTTCTCAGGGCCACCCAACACTGGTTAAAGCCCTGTCAAAAGTGTATGGAAAAGTCTATGATCATCAGCTTGACCCTTTTAAAGAAATTCTGGTCACAGTAGGTGCATATGGATCTTTGTTCAGCACCATCCAGGCTCTGGTTGAGGAGGGAGATGAGGTGAAAACTTGTTTAGCACTTATGTGTAATGTTTTAACACATAATTGCAATGTATTATGATTTATGCCTCCTCTATTCCTTGTTTTGTCCCTTTCAGGTTATTATTATAGAACCTTTTTTTGACTGCTATGTACCTATGGTGAAAATGGCAGGGGCCAAACCTGTTTTAATACCTTTGCGATTGGTAGGTAAGCCTTCTCTGTTATAAAAAGAACAGTGTTTAGTATATTTACATGAATCATAACATTTGATTGCCCTGTTCTGCAGAAGTCTACCGCAATGACTGGTATAAGTAGTGCTGACTGGATTCTGGACCAGGAAGAACTTGCTAGTAAATTCAACTCCAAAACCAAGGCTATCATCATCAACACTCCTAATAACCCTATTGGAAAAGTAAGGTCACATAAATTATATGTCCTGTAGCTCCAAAAGTAGAGCATGGCACTTACAATGCCAAGTGGGGTTGATTCTCATGGAAATCAAGAACTGATAATATGTGTCATTGAATCTATGTCACTATAAATAAAAGCATCTGCCAAATACATAGGTGTTACTATGAAATAGCAAATTGTTAATCTAAAACTCCATTTTTAGATATTCAGTAGGAGCGAGTTGCAAGCTATTGCAGATCTCTGCCTCAAACATGACACCCTGTGCTTCAGTGATGAGGTTTATGAATGGCTGATATATAAAGGTCATGAGCATGTAAAGATAGGTATGTGATATTTCTCCAGTGGTGCATCTTCATGTTATTTTGTGTCAATGGATTACATATTATAAAAATGTGATGATTCTGCACTATTCTTTCTGAACAGCAACTCTTCCTGGAATGTGGGACAGAACCATCACTATTGGCAGTGCGGGGAAAACGTTCAGTGTGACTGGATGGAAGGTAATTGAAAATCATCTTCAGTGTTTTTCTTGATGTCCAGCATAGAATATGAATAATTAACAGCAAAATTAAAAAGGTACAAAACATAACATTTCAGTTTTATACATGTATTTATTTTTAAGTATAAATTATAATGCTTTACATTTAAAAAAAACAAACATTTGACATTTATTTACTGTTACAGGCTTGTTAATTAATGAGTGTTTGTTTAGTAAATTTCATTAATTTCCTTTCTTTCATTTCATCATTTTCTTTAGAAGCTAAATTAATAGTTAAAAGTACATCACCCAAGAGCCAACCTCCCTATGTTTTCAAACCACTTCAATATTTGTATATAGCTGCTTATTACATGGTCTGTCTAAATTCTTGAGTCTGATTGGCTAGACGTTGTGCAATAAAATGGTTTAATGCACAGGTAGTTCCTGTCAGTTTTGATCACAGTTCTAAATACATGTTGCTCTCCTCAAACATTAGCAGTAACCATAATAATATGCTTAATAATAATCAGTGACACTGATGTGTGCTTCACCAGGGAGCCGATGGGGATGTCATTTACAAGCGGACATGATCTCTCTCACACACTCTCTTTGACTCTGATTCAAAGTGAGGAGATCTAACATGACATAACTGATGAAAATTCAGTCAAATATTGTGCTGCCAAGAGGATTACTAGGTTTAACTTGTCTGAAACTTGGCAAATTAACATAATAAACCACAGAATAAACGGTATACTTACAGTCGTGGCCAAAAGTTTTGAGAATTACATAAATATTGTAAATTGGAAAAGTTGCTGCTTAAGTTTTTATAATAGCAATTTGCATATATTTCAGAATGTTATGAAGAGTGATCAGATGAATTGCATAGTCCTTCTTTGCCATGAAAATGAACTTAATCCTGAAAAAATCTTTCCACTGCATTTCATTGCCGTCATTAAAGGAGCTGCTGAGATCATTTCAGTAATCTTCTTGTTAACTCAGGTGAGAATGTTGACGAGCACAAGGCTGGAGATCATTATGTCAGGCTGATTGGGTTAGAATGGCAGACTTGACATGTTAAAAGGAGGGTGATGCTTGAAATCATTGTTCTTCCATGGTTAACCATGGTGACCTGCAAACAAACGCGTGCAGCCATCATCGCGTTGCATAAAAATGGCTTCACAGGCAAGGATATTGTGGCTACTAAGATTGCACCTAAATCAACAATTTATAGGATCATCAAGAACTTGAAGGAAAGAGGTTCAATTCTTGTTAAGAAGGCTTCAGGGTGTCCAAGAAAGTCCACCAAGCGCCAGGATCGTCTCCTAAAGAGGATTCAGCTGCGGGATCGGAGTGCCACCAGTGCAGAGCTTGCTCAGGAATGGCAGCAGGCAGGTGTGAGCGCATCTGCATGCATAGTGAGGCGAAGACTTTTGGAAGATGGCCTGGTGTCAAGAAGGGCAGCAAAGAAGCCACTTCTCTCCAAAAAAATACATCAGGGACAGATTGATCTTCTGCAAAAAGTATGGTGAATGGACTGCTGAGGACTGGGGCAAAGTCATATTCTCCGATGAAGCCCCTTTCCGATTGTTTGGGGCATCTGGAAAAAGGCTTATCCGGAGAGGAAAAGGTGAGCGCTACCATCAGTCCTGTGTCATGCCACAGTAAAGCATCCTGAGACCCCATTCATGTGTGGAGTTGCTTCTCATCCAAGGGAGTGGGCTCACTCACAATTTTGCCCAAAAACACAGCCATGAATAAAGAATGGTACCAAAACACCCTCCAACAGCAACTTCTTCCAACAATCCAACAACATTTTGGTGAACAACAATGCATTTTCCAGCACGATGGAGCACCGTGCCATAAGGCAAAAGTGACATCTAAGTGGCTTGGGGAAACAAAACGTTGAAATTTTGGGTCCATGGCCTGGAAACTCCCCAGATCGTAATCCCATTGAGAACTTGTGGTGAATCCTCAAGAGGCGGGTGGACAAACAAAAACCCACTAATTCTGACAAACTCCAAGAAGTGATTATGAAAGAATAGATTGCTATCAGTCAGGATTTGGCCCAGAAGTTGGTGGAGAGCATGCCCAGTCGAATTGCAACACTGCAAATACTGACTCTTTGCATAAATGTTATGTAATTGTTGATAAAAGCCTTTGAAATGTATGAAGTGCTTGTAATTATATTTCAGTACATCACAGAAACAACTGAAACAAAGATCTAAAAGCAGTTTAGCAGCAAACTTTGTGAAAACTAATATTTGTGTCATTCTCAAAACTTTTGGCCACGACTGTAAAGGCTCTCACTTGCACTTACCAGGCAAAGCGAATCACTTACATATTTTACATAAAAGCTTTATAGTTTTTATGTTGTTTTTTAACATGTATTATTTAGATGTACAAAACATATGTGACCCTCTCTGTGAAAACCCAGCTAAAGGCATTTTTTTTATGATTTGTCTTTTTTTACATCAAATCATTCGACACAATGTAAAGAATATTCTGTGAAAATCTAACCTTGATATCTGTAATATTAACTAAGTTCGATCAAGTCAAAGACATGCTTTATTCCAGACTGTGATTTTTTTTTTTAAGAAAATCCAATTTAAAGAAAAGCTTATATTTAAAACTGCAACACATTTGAATTATGTGTTAATTAGCATAGAGTTTGTGTCATATAGCAAATTAAAGATATGATTCTCCATTTTCAGTAACACATTTATGAGAAAATTCTAAAGGTTTTGTAAAACAGGTCAAATTTTTATGATGTGATGGTCCAAAAAGCATAAAGAAATTTAACTGGCATGATACAGCAGCTTTATTTTTAAAAACAAATTCATTCATTTTCCTTCGGCTTAGTTCCTTATTTATCAGGGATCACCACAGTGGAATGAACCGCCAACTATTCTGGCATATGTTTAACAGAGCGGATGCCCTTACACTCTCACATTAACAGACACACTAATACACTATTGCAAGTTGTGTTTATCCAATTCACTTACAATACACAAATACAATACCACATGTCTTTGGACTTTTGGGGAAACCGGAGCACCCAGTGGAAACCCATGCGAACACGGGGAGAACAAAACTCCACACAGAAATGCCTGACTCGAATCAGCGACCTTCTTGCTGTGAGGCGACAGTGCTACCCACTGAGCCACTGTGCTACCTTAAAACCAAATATCAGTAGAAAATTTTAAAAATATATATTATAATATAATATAATATAATATATGCCTACATGATTTTGTCTGGATTTGGATACCCCTGTTGTCACACTATCCATAGTTACAATTATATTGACTGTATACACAGACAATCATGTTAACTAAAAATTTAGCAATAAAACAAAAAAAAAAAAAATGAGGGAAAAAAGTCCTTATATATGACAAACTTTCATTCAAATTCCTTCACAGCTTCTCCCAAGAATGAGTCTCGCTTGTCAAAAAATCCATGTCATCTACAAGCTCACATGATCACACACTCTCTGACTCTGCCCATGAGTGATTCAAAGTGGGGAGATCTAATGTGACTTAACTGATGAAAATTTAGTCAAATATTGTGCTGCAAAGTTTTAACTTGTCTAAACCTTGGCAAATGTCTGTCATCATTTACTTTCCCTCAACTTTTGAAAACAAAAGAAAATAATTTGTAACATATATTACAGTATATTACATTCTTCAGAATATATATTTTTTTGTGTTCAAGAGTGCAAAAGTAATGTAGCGGGAAAAAAGGTTACAGAAAATACAATAACTTATCATAAGTGAAGAGGTAGTTTAAACAAAAATGTACTCACCACTTACTCTCCCTCAAGTGCTGAGTACATTTTTGTTTTTGTTAGTCTATTTTTTCCCGTTCAGCAACAAAACAGTATGATGGGAACTAAATGGCAGTATTTTCAATTTTTGCTTCTTCATTTACAACATCTGTTTGTTTGCAGTTGGGCTGGTCCATCGGGCCTGAACACCTGATCAAACACCTGCAGACTGTCATGCAGAACAGTCTATATACATGTCCCACACCTTTACAGGCAAGTTCTGTATATCATATTTTATGGTTGTATACAATTCACTTTTCTATACAAGGTGTTTCTGCACAACAGGAGGCTGTTGGCCAGGGTCTTCTTCGGGACTATGAGCTGATGGGTCAGCCAGACTGCTACTTCTCCTCTCTGCCTTTAGAGCTTGAGAGTAAAAGAGACCGCATGGCTGCCATGTTGGCTCAGACTGGCATGACTCCAGTGGTTCCTGAAGGAGGATACTTCATTATGGCGGATGTCACAGCACTCAGTAAGTGACCCTAAAGAGATGTAGGTCAGTGAAATGACATTTACTGAGGCAAAGGTGACATTGGCTGAGGGCAGATTTGTCTGATTAGTGTTGTTCTTGTCTATTGAATGTAGATCAGGATCTGACACATATGGGAGATGATGAACCATATGACTACAAGTTCGTCAAGTGGATGATAAAAGAGAAGGTAGGCTCTTTTCTGATTTTAAGAATAATTACAAAATTAAAATGTAATTTTTTAAATGTATTATTATTTTTATTTTTATTTAGAAATTGGCTGCAATTCCTGTAACAGCTTTTGTGGGAGACGATTCTGTAAAGCAGTTTGAGAAATACATTCGCTTCTGTTTTATCAAGGTAAAGAATGGGTTAACTTGAGGTTTTTACAAGAAATACGCAAGATTATCGAATCTGAAAACTATGTTTAGCTGTTTTATACTTTTGCCTAAAACTGGTTGTTGCAGAGATAATTTGGCAAAATGACATTAAATACCTTACCAGTCCTTATGGTATATAATGTTTTTTTGTTTTGTTTTTACTACAGCAAGAAAGCACTTTGGATGCTGCAGAGGCCATTCTGAAGAACTGGAACAAAGGCTGATAATGCTGTAATACAGTACGCTCAGACTGGTCAGATTTGCAACAGATTTGAAAAAACTTAATGAGTTGAGTGAGTTTGCATTTACTGTTTGCTGGATGAGTCAGTTTTAAAGCCTGGTGAGATTATGAACTGTTTTCATTTAGAATTTCTTTAGAGACTACTAGTTACATATATACAGTGAGGTCAATAAGTATTTGATCACCCTGTGATTTTTCAATATCTCCTAATTAGCATACATTACCTACATTACCACAGGTGCATTTCCACTGCGAGAGATAGAATCTAAAAATAAAAACCCGGAAATCACATTGTATGATTTTTTAACAATTTATTTGTAAATTACTGTGTCAAATAATTATTTGATCTCTTGCTTTTCAGCCAGATTTCTGACCCTCAGAGACCTGTTATTTTGCTTTTAAATAGTCCAGTTACACTCTGCTCATGATGCTAATATAGTAGCACCAGTTTGAAGTTGTTAGCTGTCAAAGACACCTGTGCACCCCACAATCAGTCAAAAGTCTAAGTAGCAACATGGGCAAAAACCAAAGAGCTGTCAAAAGACACAAGAGACAAAATTGTAGACCTTCACAAAGCTGGAAAGGGCTACGGGGCAATTGCCAAGCAGCTTGGTGAAAAAGAACAACTGTTGGAGCAATTGTCAGAAAATGGAAGAGGCTAATGATGACTGTCAATGTCCCTCGGACTGGGACAAACTG
This sequence comes from Danio choprae, assembly GCA_903798125.1. Lineage (NCBI taxonomy): Eukaryota > Metazoa > Chordata > Actinopteri > Cypriniformes > Danionidae > Danio > Danio choprae. Next base: position 570,951 of record CAIGQW010052626.1, on the reverse strand, counting down.
GTAAAGATCTCTCCTCGTGGGGTATCAATGATGCTAAGAATGGTCAAGAATCAGCCCAGAACTTCACGGGAGGAGCTGGTCAATGCCGTGAAGAGAGCTGGGACCACCGTTTCCAAGGCTACCATCAGTAATAAACTAAGACGTCATGGTTTAAAATCATGCATCTCAAGGAAGGTTCCCCTGCTTAAGTCAGCCCATGTCAAGGCCCGTCTGAAGTTTGCCAGGGACCATCTGGATGATCCAGAGGAGTCATGGGAGAAAGTCCTGTGGTCAGAAGAGACCAAAGTAGAACTTTATGGTCTTAACGCGATTCGCCGTGTTTGGAGGAAGAAGAATGATGAGTATCATCCCAATAATACCATACCTACAGTGAAGCATGGGGCTGGAAGGATCATGCTCTGGGGGTGTTTTTCTGCACAGGGGACAGGACGACTGCACTGTATTAAGGAGAGGATGAACGGAGCCATGTATTGTGAAATATTGGGCAAAAACCTCCTTCCCTCAGTCAGAGCATTAAAGATGGGTTGTGGCTGGGTCTTCCAACATGACAATGACCCAAAGCACACAGCCAGGAAAACCAAGGAGTGGCTCCGTAAGAAGCATATCAAGTGGCCTAGCAAGTCTCCAGACCTAAATCCAATAGAAAATCTTTGGAGGGAGCTGAAAACTCCGTGTTGCTCAGCGACAGCCCAGAAACCTGACAGATCTAGAGAAGATCTGTATGGAGGAGTGGGCCAAAATCCCTCCTGCAGTGTGTGCAAACCTGGTGAAGAACTACAGGAACCGTTTGACCTCTGTAATTGTTAACAAAGGCTTCTGTACCAAATATTAAACATTTTTGACTCAAGTGATCAAATACTTATTTGACACAGTAATTTACAAATAAATTGTTAAAAAAATCATACAATGTGATTTCCTGGTTTTTATTTTTAGATTCTATCTCTCGCAGTGAAAATGCACCTATGGTGAAAATTCTAGACCCCTCCATGATTCCTAAGTAGGAGATATTGAAAAATCACAGGGTGATCAAATACTTACTGACCTCACTGTATATATATATATATATATATATAAATACAAGAAACTATTTTACGTTTTGTCAGTTTAGTGAATAATTACGAATAGGAAACGTACGATTTAAAAAAGGAGGCGTGGCACCAAACCCCACCACTAAACCCAACCGTCATTGGGGGATGAGCAAATCATACTAAATTGTACGAATGAGATCATATGAATTCATACGAATTACCCACTAAATCAAAAGTTACGCCCTAAGATTGTGTTGGCATTTATTATCAAGGGCTCCGGTTTCTCCCACAGTTCAAAGACATGTAGTACAGGTGAATTGAATAAAAAATTGGCCGTAGGCCTCACGGTGGCGCAGTGGATAGCATGTTCGCCTCACAGCAAGAAGGTCGCTGGTTCGAGCCTCGGCTGGGTCAGTTGGCATTTCTGTGTGGAGTTTGCATGTTCTCCCCGTGTTGGCGTGGGTTTCCTTCGGGTGCTCCGGTTTCCCCCACAAGTCCAAAGACATGCGGTACAGGTAAATTGGGTAGGCTAAATTGTCTGTAGTGTATGTGTGTGAATGGGTGTGTGTGGATGTTTCCCCATGATGGGTTGCAGCTGGAAGGGCATCCGCTGCGTAAAACATATGCTGGATAAGTTGGCGGTTCATTCCGCTGTGGCGACCCCAGATTAATAAAGGGACTAAGCCGAAATGAAAATGAATGAATGAATGAATGAAATTGGCCGTAGTGTATGTGTGTGAATGAGTGTGTATGGATGTTTTCCAGTACTGGGTTGCAGCTGGAAGAGCTGGATAAGTTGGTGGTTCATTCAGCTGTGGTGACCCCTGATGAATAAATTGACTAAGCCGAAGGATAATGAATGAATGAATAAATGAATAAATCAGATGGACCATTTAAAGTCTGAAAGTAGCCTACAATAAAAAAGTCCACACTTAATTAAAATTAAACACATTTTTGAAAATAAATACTATGTTTTTTGTGTTGTTTGAAGGCTACTTGATGGAAATGCATGTGTGTTTGTGTGTGAGAGAGAGAGAGAGAGAGAGAGAGAGAGAGAGAGAGGGTGAGAGAGAGAGAGAGAGAGAGAGAGAGAGAGAGAGAGAGAGAGAGAG
>CAIGQW010052626.1:497995-568801 GCA_903798125.1 Danio choprae | reverse complement strand
GAGAGAGAGAGAGAGAGAGAGAGAGAGAGAGAGAGAGAGAGAGAGAGAGAGATAGTACACTTATGATGACAGATTTGCATCTGTGGGATCTGTTAAAAGTTTTGCAATTGAAAAAAAAAAGATGGTTAGACTGGTTTTAGCTGGTCTCGCAGTCTGGTCATAGCTGGTTTTAACCTTTTTTTCCCAGGCTGATAGAGCCTCTAAAACCAGCTACTTTGAGGTTAAACCATCCAAGACCAATTTGGTAGGTAATTTGCTGGTCTTGGGTTGTTTAAGATGAGCATGGTAGGTTTTAAGAGAATTTCCCAGGCTGGCTAAGCTGGTCAAGATGCTAAAAATTTGGAATTGTTATTTTTTTTACCAACAGGGAAGTAAAGCTAATACACCCTGAATAGCCTACATGTAGTCGCATAATGCTGATGTTGATAACATTAACAATTTAAGAACAAATTATAGCATTGTTATTTGAATAGTTTTTACTTGAGGTAGGCAATCATTAGTTTAATCAACATTGGCAGCGTGATGTATTTTTTTTTCAGTTGGTCAGTGAACCACAACATGTTTTAAACATTCGATTAAAATATTTTAGACAACGTTGTTTCATGAATCATTTTGCACCAAATTGCACATACCTCAGGGAGAGTGTATAGAGTAAGCCGTTTAAACACATTACCTTTATCTTGCACACAAAGAGAAGGGAGTTCACAAAGGGGATGAATCTTTCCATTAGAAACCCTCAGGACTATCACATACACACCCAGACTGGACCAGTCAAACCCACAGAGCAATTTTACTTCTTCAAAAAACAATTTTCAGGTTTGACCTGACAGGTTTGCATGGCAAGCTATTTTTACATTTAATATTTAAAATGAATTAATGTCCATTTTCATGATACTAGCACTTGTTCTTCAAGTACTAGGAAACTCTTATTTATTTAATATTTTTAGTAGCAGCAGTAAGATATTTTTATGAGCAATTCTGGTTAGAAAAGCTAATAAAATAATTGCAAATGGTATAGTGCCTAATAAATTTACTAATACCTAATAAAGAACTAAGGGCAGCATGATGGCGCAGTGGGTAGCACAATCGCCTCACAGCAAGAAGGTCGCTGGTTCAAGCCCTGGCTGGGTCAGTTGGCGTTTCTGTGTGGAGTTTGCATGTTCTCCCCGTGTTGGCGTGGGTTTCCTCCGGGTGCTCCGGTTTCCCTCACAAGTCCAAAGACATGCGCTATAGGTGAATTGGGTAAGCTAAATTGTCTGTAGTGAATGAGTGTGTATGGATGTTTCCATAGTGAAGAGTGAATGACAGAAACTGATACATATCTATATATTCTATCTGTTAACCCCGTTTCCCCTCAATACTTCAATTAAATAATTATAATCTCTTCTATATCAGAGTATTTATTATTTATATAGTATTACATGTTATATATTATATAGTATTACATGTTCTACTGTTTCTTCCATTTGACAGTAGTCACACGACCTGTAGGAAGTTTTCCATTGAGATGTAGTGTCTTATTTAGTCTTGTGTGTCCTAGTCTTAGTCTAGATCTGTCTCTGAGCTTAATCTCTGACCTACTCAGTCCTGCATCTTCTCCACAACGGACGTTTATTGTTCTCAAGCCTAAGGTACCTAGACTGCAGCTCTGCACAATATGTTTGACTAGAGAATAAATGTTCCAACTGAGCTTGGTTTTTCTCAAGATTCATTTTCGTCAATTGATGAAGTTTGTTCCTGAAGGGAGTGGGGTGATCGTATGCAGGGCCGGCCTGTGGCATAGGCAGTATAGGCAAATGCTAAGGGTGCCGTACAACCGGGGGGCGCCAAGAAATGGGGGAAGAAAAAAAAAAAAAAAAAAAAAAAGTGTAACTTCCACTATTCTTAAAACTAGTTGGTATTATGACTTCTGTAAAGAATAAGCCCACATTAATTTAACTGCATAGCAAAGCCTACTAAGTAGTAGTAATGGTAGTAATAATAGCCTAATAATAAAGCCTACTTGCCGCCCCCCCCTCTTCTAAATAATTAGACTTTACCTGCTACACGGTGGTCATTTTCTTATGGGTCAACATGTCAAAATGTCTCAAACTGTCTGGTGCCCAAGGAAGGAAAAAAAGAAAAGAAGAGGAGGAAAAACGTGACAAAGACAAAGTTACAATAAAGATGATTATTTTGCTGTATCCGAACAATGAGTGGCAGCGCTGTGGTGCAATGAGTAGCACTGTCACCTCACAGCAAGAAGGTCACTGGTTCGAGCCTCAGCTGGGTCAGTTGGCATTTCTGTGTGGAGTTTGCATGTTTTTCCTGTGTTGGTGTGGGTTTCCTCTTGGTGCTCCGGTTTCCCCCACAGTCAAAAGGCATGGATTATAGGTGAATTGCGTAAGCTAAATTGTCTGTAGTGTATGTGTGTGAAGTGTATGGGTGTTTCCCAGTGATGGGTTGCAGCTGGAAGGGCATCCGCTGTGTAAAACATATCCTGGATAAAAGAAAATAAATGAATGAACGAACGATGATTGATAACGCCATTAACAATTGACACATACCCGTCAACCCTCTCAAGTATTTTTCCATATTACCCCCATATTTTTAATCTTTCTATGAAAAGAAAAAACCATCAACGCAGCCGATCTTAAATATAATTGCAAGAGCTGTTCAAGTGAATTGTGCTTTCTCTTTATTTTGGCTTGAAAGTACGTTGAAATGAATATAAAACCGACCGTCTCCATTCACTTTCTTTCTCTGAATCAGTGTGTGCATGCTGACTGATGGATGCGCTCCGTATGATAAACTGTTCACAGATTCTGTACATGTCATTTAAAGTTGAAACTTAGGGGATTTGGGTGTGTGTTTAAACAGACAAATGCACTTAGTAATGTGTAAACATGTCCATCCTGCGTGTGTTATTTTAAACAACTAATTTTCTCTTAAATGAGCATAAACAGTTACTAAAGTAGTCGAATGCTTTCATTAGCCTATAGATCTGTGCATTCTTACAGTGACACTGTCACACCCTCGGCTCGTTCCTGCAGTCCCAATCACCAATCTCACTCACCAACCACCGAACACCACACCCGTGAACCCTCTCCTGATTGCTTATCACCCGCACCTGCAATCACCACACACCATAAATACTCACCTCACTCACTCGGGGGCTGAAATCAAAGATGCATGGTTCTCCTCGTCTTCTCTCCTGAATTCTCCATGGATGTTCTCCTTCCTCACCTATGGATGCCAATACACCTATATAAGGAAAGTGACTATTCTGATGTTGATGTTTACCCATTAACTGAACTAACCAGCTGAACTGTTTGTGTTAATTCGCTCACCCTCTACAACGCCATTCACCTGCTTAACCTTGTTACTATTGTGCACTACAGAATAAACACCTTTTAAGCTTTGTCCTCCTTGTGTGGCCATGACTGACACCTCTGTTATCAAACAAAACAAAATGTAAGGTTAATTTGCTGCTCTTCACTAAATAATAATTAATTAATATTTAAATACAGCGAATAAAAAGTGAACGAGATTTTATAACTTGATTAAATTTCTGTATAGGCCATTGATTTTAATAGGCTTAAGTTTTTTTTTTTATTGTCTAATGTTTGCCATGTATTCTATCATTTGAAGCTAATTGTTGTCCCATATTTTTACATCCCAATGTTGACGGGTATATGGCATAACATGGCTTGCTAATCAATAAATAGCTAGCGCTATCTGTTATTTTTAATGTTACGGATTATGTTATGTAATAATGTTATGCCTTCCTCAGGCGAATGTGTAAATATTAGATCTATTCGCTGCGTAAAACATATGCTGGATAAGTTGGCGGAATAAACGGCCAACTTATCCAGCATATGTTTTACGCAGCGGATGCCCTTCCAGCTGCAACCCATTTCATTGTAATTGTCACGGTCACACAAGGAAGAGAGGACAGGGAATTAGTAATCAAGGTGTTTATTCACGAAGTCTTCGGTAACGACTGCGTGTGTGTGGGATCCACACGCTGGATCTAGCCGTGCGTGCTGTAAAACAGCAGCGGTGCAGTGGTAAAACAGGTGAGTAAGTGCACAGGTAAAGTCTTCGCACACACTAGTGCAGGCAGTGCATACGTGGATAACACAATGGTGGTGAAATGACACAACGTTCGTGGATAATACAAGAGTCACTTCCCTTTGTAGTTTGTCGAGTAAACAGATCACAGGAGTAAGCCTCGATGATGGACAGGAGAACACAGGAAGATGAACAAGAAAGAGATGACCATCCAACGTTGTTTCCAGCCGGTGAGTGAATGAATGGGGTGAGCTTAAATAGTGAGTGGGTGATCGCAGGTGCAGGTGTGGGTGATTTAGTATTCGGGTGATTGTTCACGATGTGTGGTGGATGGTGACTGTGAATGGTGACTGGGGCTGATGGAACGTGCAGAGGGTGTGACAGTAATGACAATAGAATTGAAATTGTTACTAATATATGAATTACTAATATAATTTGTGTATCAGAAAAAGTATGTTATATATTATACAGTATAGTCTACATCATGCATGTATCTCTAGGTTTTTCATTTACATTGTTTAATTTTATTATTGAAATCATTTGTTTATTCATTCATTCATTCTTTCATTTTCATTTTGGCTTAGTCCCTTTATCATCTGTTTATCAGAATCAGAATGGGTTTTATTGCCAAGTATGCTTACACACACAAGGAATTTGTTTTGGCTACAAAAGCTTCCAGTGTATATAAAGTGACAAGTGACAACACAAAATAAATATGAAAAAGACGACAAACATTAAACAGAGATGCAATCAGTCAAAAAGCTCTGGAAGATGAATTGTATGTACAGATTTGTTATAAATATACAAGTTATAAGGTGCTGTGTACAACTGCGTAGAAAAAGTATTGCACTGTAAATTGTTAAAAGGGTGCTGTGTATGAGTGCGTATGAGAAAGTATTGCACTGTAAATTGTTATAAGGTGCTGTACGAGTGCGTATGAGAAACTTTATTGCACAGTAGTAGAATGTTTAACTGTTCATGAGGTAGATGGCCTGAGAAAAGAAACTTTTTCTGTGTCTGGCTGTTTTTGTGCTTGGTGCTCTGTAACGCCGACCAGACGGTAACAGTTCAAACAGGAAGTGCGCTGGGTGTGAGGGGTCCAGAGTGATTTTGTAAGCCCTTTTTCTCACTCTGGAAGAGTACAGTTCTTGAAGTGTAGGTAATTCGTTCCGGACTATTCGCTGTAGTCTGCGGAGGTTGGTTTTGGCAGCTGAGCCGAACCAGACGATGATTGAAGTGCAGAGGATGGATTGGATAACCGCTGAGTAGAACTGTACGAGCAGCTCCTGAGGCAGGTTGAACTTCCTCAGCTGATGAAGGAAGTACAGTCTCTGCTGGGCTTTCTTCACAATAGAGTCTATGTGAATGTCCCACTTCAGATCCTGAGAGATGGTGGTGCCCAGGAACCTGAATGACTCTACTGCAGCCACAGTGCTGTTCATGATGGTGAGTGGGGGGAGTGCCGGGTAAAGTCCACTATCATCTCCACCGTTTTGAGCGTGTTCAGCTCCAGGTTATTGCATCTGCACCACCGCTCCACCTCCTGTCTGTATGCAGACTTGTCACCATTCCGGATGAGGCCGATAACAGTAGTGTCATCCGCAAACTTCAGGAGCTTGATGGAGGGGTCTTTTGCAGTGCAGTCGTTGGTGTATAGGGAGAAGAGTAGTGGGGAGAGGACACATCCCTGGGGGGCGCTGGTGCGGCTGTTGGATGTGATTTTGCCCATTCTGACTAGCTGTTGTCTATCTGTCAGAAAGCTGGTGATCCATTGACAGACAGAGCTAGGAACAGAGAGCTGGGTCAGTTTGTACTCGAGCAACGAAGGGGACAATGGTGTTGAAGGCAGAACTGAAGTCCACGAACAGAATCCTTGCGTAGTTCCCTGGTTTGTCTAGATGTTGTAGTGTATAATGCAGTCCCATGTTGACTGCATCATCCACAGACCGGTTTGCTCTAAAAGCAAACTGCAGAGGGTCCAGCAGAGGTCCAGTGATGTCCTTCAGATATGCTAGCACCAGTCTTTCAAATGACTTCATGGCCACAGATGTTAAGGCCACAGGTCTGTAGTCATTGAGTCCTGTGATCTTTGGTTTCTTCGGGAAGTCCTGTGATCTTTGGTTTCTTCGGGAAGTCCTGTGATCTTTGGTTTCTTTGGGATGTAATGATTATTATTAGATATCTAGATAGATTATCAGATATTTAATATTTAGGGTATCACATACTCTTCAGATGCACTGCTGAGGTTTCTTGGTCTTGACGTGCCGCAACCAGAATGCAAAACCCAGAAGCAAAAGGGCAAACAAACTTTGTGACTCACTTATATAGCGATGAGCACGCTGGAACTTGTCGTTAATTTATGCCGCAACCAGGAAATAGTGTCTGCACGTAAACAACAATACTTCCTTACGTGGCGTTAAGCCTGCCGGGACTTGTAGTGCCCAGACATAGTCTCATTACAACATCATGCAGTTTTTAAAGAGCCCCTATTATGGGTTTTTGAAAATGACCTTCCATGCAGTGTGTAACACAGCTCTACGTGAAGTGAAATATCCAGTTAAAACTTAAATCTGAAAGTGCACCGTGTTTAAAACTATTAATTAATCTATAAAAGAGTCGACTCAGTGGTTTGAATGAATCACCGCTGTTACGAGACTTTAGCCGTGCCGGCGTGACGTCAATACGGAACTCAAGCCCCGCCCATTTGCTGCGCGCAGACCCGGGAAAATTGAAACCCCGGCCCCGCCCACAACACTGTAGCAGATCCCGGTTGAAACATGTCGTGAAGATGCTGTGCTCTGAAGTGTGAGGGAAAGTTAGTGTTATTTTCCCTACCCAAACATGAAGCATTTTATTTTTGCAAAAATACCTCAGCATTATAGCCACAGCCTTGTGCTGTGTTCCTGTCATTTTTCTGACGAGTGCTTCAGTAATATACGTGCTTACAACAGGAGATTCTTCGGCCGTTTGGTAAAGGAAGGATCACAAAAGACTTGATGTATGGGACTTTGTCAGAGCTTGACAGGAACTTTACAGTACACAGTTTCCTCCTCCATTTCACAAGTGTAAGTAAATGCGATTTAAAATGGTTGCCTCCTTGTTTTCGCTATGTTGAAAATTATGTATTTAATTGTGTTTTGTTACTTGTAACCACTTGTACTGTATCTGGCTAACTCTTTATATTCTCATATGGCGCCTAAAACCACGTAAAAAATGTGACGCGTGCCGCTTTGTTTATGGATTTAAATGCGTTTGTGAGCTCGCGATCCTCTGCCATTTGTCGTTGCTATGGCCACCGTCAGCTATTCCTACACACGTGCGGCGGTCAAGTTTCAAAATAGTTCAGCTTTTGCCACTGTGTGGATTAATACTGAATGCACATCACTATTTTTACTATATGCTGGTGTTGATATGCTGGTGTTGAACTGCATTGCTTTAATGCACTCCTGCATTGGGTTCACACATACACTCTGCAATCTGACTACTTGTTAATAAGCCGTGCTGGGCATTTCTCCATGTCTCACGCTGAACGCAGTCGACCAATCAATCACAACAGACTGGGTCATCGGACCAATCAGCGCAGATTAGCATCACGCTAAGGAGGGGTTTGGAAACAAATTAATTGCTGAACAAATCATATGGGAGTCGTTGGGATAAATAGGCAAAAATGAATGCATATTATAAGACAATGAAAGTGTTTTTTGACCTTGCATGCATATCAGACTGTTGTTGGAGACCCCCAAAACCAAAATATGACCTTTTTAAATGCATAATAGGGGCTCTTTAAAGGAAATCAAAAGTGGCATCATCACTCCATCCCTTCCACATCTACTCCTTTGGAGGGCATTTACTTTAAGGCTTGGCTAATTGTAAATAAGACCGACAAGACCGTAGAATTATCATGTACGGAGGTGACTCCCTGTCAAGTGAGAGGCTGCTATGGTATGTTTTTTAATGTTCGCACTGGCAAAACTGCAATAAGATTTTCCAGTCTGTCTTACAATGGAAGACTCAGGCACGCCGTGGACATAATGAACTACATTTCAAAGAAAAGTGCAAGTCACTTGAAGTTAAGTTCAATTTTGGCCTCCACAATGATTATGAAAAACAGCAACCGATAAATGCTGATGTCATGATGAATGGTTAATAGTTAAATTAGGTCCACACCAATATCAAAAGCAAACCTATGCCGTCAGAGACAAAGCTTCCAAACAATGTATAGGCAAAGTTGTGTTGCTTTTTCTCATAATATGAAAAAATGAGATTGAAGGGCAAATGACAGTAGAGACAGTTAGTTATAATTGGCCAACATGTTGTAATGTTTCAGTGTGCTGTTAGCCTATATTTAATTTCTTTTAATTTAATAAATAGGCATTTTAATGTACTTCATATCAAAACTGTGTCATGTGTTTACTTGTGCTATCTTTGGTTAATAGTTACATTTGTTTGATGATCTGAAACCAGTAATCAGTAAAGAAATCGGTAAGGTGCAAATACTTTTTTAACACCATTTTATATACAGATATTTTAAAACTTAACGGAAAAAATGGACAAGTAAAATGTCCTCAAAAGTTGGCATATGAATGAAGTTTTCAGTTATTCAGGTGTAGTTGTTGCTCCGCTTGCATCAGCTGTGAGTGTTTTTCATATATTCCATTCAGATTGATGAAAAACTCTGTATTACCCGGTAGAGTGATCCGAAATCTTAAAGCCAACAATAAGAGCTGAATCTAACTCCTTCAACATTCCATATATATTTTAACACTTCTCCGAAATCTGTTATTTTCTTGGCCTCTTTAGCTGTTTGGTCAAGGAAAAAAGGATGGGCTTTCCTTTGTATGTCAGCTTTGCTTTTTGATGTGCCATTTGAAGAATCTGTTCACAAATGTGGTTGAACTGGGCTTTAATAATGAAGGGCTTGGGTGGTTGACCAGGTTTGGGTTTTGGCTGAAGTGACTTACGAGCTTGATCAAGCAGCGGCTTATCTACCATGTTCAACAGATCACGGAGAAAGTTCAAAATGAAGCGTGCTAAGCGACTGCTGTATCGTGGCAACAGCTGAAGTCAACTCTTCCTTTACTCTGTTGATGTCTGATTTGTAGACCGCTGATCGCACTTTCAAATTTAAAACATATGTCATTTTTCATGAGACTCCAGAGCAGGGGCGTTTTTAGCATTTGGAATGACCTGGGAATAAGTCATGATGTTCCTGGGCTTTTGTTTTCTTCAAAGGGAGATGGTTCAGTTGGGTGGGGAGGTTTAAGCTACATATAATAAAAACTGTTATTACACTGACATCTGCCAACAGTCAAAGGTTAAATGTCTGCGTAAAATGGGATTGTTTACCTTGTTTCCATAATTGTTTTCAGTTCACTTCCGTCACTATCCAGTCAATCTGATGGTTGTTGGCTCTAGTGGTTGCATGGGTGCTTTCTGACACTGGTTACTTTTGGCGTGTTGGCGCTGATCTGTCTTCCCCTCTTTGCTCTTTCTCCTCTCCTGTTCATGTTACTTGTTGCAATTCTATTCATATCCAGTCAGCGTCTACTTTCTTCAGTAAGTAAGTAAAGACTAATTTGAATACAGGATTTTTCTTTACTTCTTAGATGGTGGAATCACAAGGCTATGCCTCCTTTATTTAAGTACAACCTGTCAATTTTAGCAAACCTGTCAATGACTGTTGTGACTATTTTCTTTAAAGAGGCTCTCTCCATGGTAAAGAAGAAAAAGTCTTACCCAAGATGTCTTTTAAAGTTTTATTCTTTGCAAAGAAGGTCAGACAGTCATACAGTAACACAGGTTCCTGCACAGTGCGACACTCAAAGAAGAGTGTGTTCCCTTTTTATCTGGTTTCTTCCCTCTAAAGCTCACAAGGCCATAGGTGACATAGCGAATGAATCACGTCACAGTTATCTTAACACTCATGATTCTCTTTTAGTTGTCTATATTTCTATCCCATATCCCACACGGCTGTACAGGTCATAGGTCACCATACATGGAATACAATCTTGTCTTATGATAAAAAGGTGCCAAAGTGGTCACGCATAGCTTAACTGTGTAATGTAGACATAGAAAAAGGAAAGAAGAACAGATTAGAAAATGCATATAAAGGTATAAAAATGAATTTCCATAACAATGACCATCTCAGGATCAGTACGGCTAAAGGAATCTTTCTCGGTTGACATAATTGCCAAATGGTTGAGTCTGTCCTGGCCCATTGTTCTCCTCAGCCATGCATGTAGAAGTCACATTGCGCTGAATGATCTCTCACACTTGCAGCTGCTAACGGGAATTATTCATGCTACTTAAAAAACTGCTCTCAAGCTGGGGAACATGTCTGGATCAAGCAATTTGTAAACAATGCACATGTCATGAATAATACTATCTTTTTTTCTGTGCTAGGAACTGTTTTGCAACCATTATCTCAATGAGACTGTTGCAATGAGACTCAGAGAATCTTCATCAAAGAAGTCATCTACTGATCGGTTGCAAGCATTGATGCCCTTTTATAAGCTCAACCCCTACACCAGAAAATCTATTTATCAGCTCATTTATCATGCGGTCAAGATATGGATAAAAAATATGTTTAAGATCACCTTCTGTACTACACTGAACCCTGATGTCCAAGCAAGACTCAAATGCATAGTCAGCCATTCTCTTTTGTTTACGCCTGTGACCAGTCAAGATCTCAATGATACTGTTGAACTCACAAATTCCCTTTGTCTCCATGTAAAGTTTTTCTACCGTTTCATTACTCTGCATCGATTTCAGTGTTTCCAACACTGCAACTTTGTAGGACATTCCTTGTGCCAAGTCCAAAGACTCTTTCTGCAGGTATTTATGGAGCCCCTCTGTAGTGGTTAATATAGTCCTAAACATCACCATCATGTTAACACTGGAAATCCTGGAAAGTCTGAACTGCAATTCAACTACCATAGATGTTGCAACTCCTTCCAAACACCGCAAGACAACAGCAAGGTTTTCAAGCAAAATTTGCACTAAGTGGAGCTGGCATGCCCATCTTTAACACCTTTAACTTTCCCATTCATCACAGCACCTCCGTCATAGGCTTGAGCCACACATTCAAGGCATTCGATGCAAGCACATCTTCAATGGCATCTTTGATTGAAACGGCATTGAAGACGCTGGGGCTAGAGAGTAATAAGAAGTGCTCTTTCACCATATTGTCATCAGAGATATAATGAACACTAACAGCAAGTTGACTTACATGCCCATCTCTTCCCTCATCAGCCATAACTGCATACATTTTTGAGTTCTGCAGCTCTCTAGTGATTTTGGCTATTAACTCACTTGCACAACACTCTACCATCTCATTTTGTGAAGGAGCAGATGGGTCGGTGGCATTAGAGGGGACACTGTAGCTTTAGAGAAAGGGGTCAAACTGCTTTAAAAGCTTCATCAGTTCTAAACAGTTCCCCTGATTGTTGCTTGAATCAGTCTCATCATGGCCACTAAAAGAAAGGCCTTGCCACGCAACAAAATGAAGGGAACCAAACCAAGTTAAATGAAAAAATGCAAGATATATTTATTTTAAGATTACAAAAATAATTTAAAAATTAAGTACAAAGGGGTATTAAAGTAACCCATGTGTAAATTAAATGTCTAACATAACATACTATATAACGTACAAAACAACAACATATAACATAAGAACAAATTCCAAAATAAACAAAACATAATATAAGCGGTGGGTTAGCCAAACGAAGTGTCACACCCTCTGCACGTTCCCTCAGTCCCAGTCACCACTCACAATCACCATCCACCACATAGCACACCCGTGAACAATCACCTGAGTTCTAATCACCCACACCTGCAATCACCCACTCCCTATGCATACTCACCTCATTCAGTCACTCACCGGCTGGAATCGAAATTGGATGGTCTCCTCTTCCTGGATCTTCTCCCTAGTGCTCCGATATCTCCTGTGTTTCTTGGAGGCTTACTTTCTGTATCTGTGAATGCAAACAACCGATCAAGGGAAGTGACATTTGTTTCATTGATTGCTATGAACTTTTACTTACCGATTGGACAAGCGTGTGAGAGAGCCTTCACCCAGTGACACCGCTCACCTGTTTACCCACTGTTTGTGCACGCTCCACAATAAATACTTACGAAGTAATCCCTGCCTTCTGTCCTTTTGTGTGTGTGACTGTGACAGGATTCCAGCCCCGCAAACACTCCTTGTTACCCGATGGAAGCTAACGCTGTTACTTCCGGAATCTCTCCGGATCCGTTCGCCGGGATGGCGAACGTTTTCCGACAAGCCCTTCTATCCGCACCCCTGAGTGTCGACTCTAATCCCCCTTCAATCTCGAGTACGCCCCTCTCTCGTCCTATGAGCTACACTGGCGAACCCAGCACCTGCGCTGGTTTCCTCCTACAATGCTCCCTTTACATTGAGGTTAATGCTCCGCTATTTCCGAATGAAATTACAATAATAGCCTTCATGATTTCACTCTTCACCGGCAGAGCAGTCCAGTGGGCAAACGCACTCTGGAATGCCAACAGCCCAGTGACATCATCTCACCAAGCCTTTGTGAGCCATTTTAAAGAAGTGTTCAGTGTGGCACTTACTCCCCTCTCAGTAAATTACATGATGAACTAATCACACTCAGTCAGGGTAACCACTCCATTCACGACTACACTTTGCGCTTCAGAGCATTTGCCACCAGCAGTGGTTGGAATCAGGTTGCACTCCTGGCAGCCTACCACAAAGGACTAAAACCTAACATCTGCGAACACATGGTGATCTACGATGACAGCACAAACCTAGAAACTTTTATTAAAAAGGCCACGAATGTCTCACAACGTCTTGCTGCCTGTTCCACCTCCTTGGTCGCATCCCATGCACCCCCTCTCTGAACTCCTTCGCCTCCTCCAGTCGTTGACGAACATATGATCACGGACTCCTACTGTATCACCGTGTCAGAACGTCAACGACGGATCCGGAACAGGCTATGCCTGTATTGTGGAGAAGCCTCCCACATCATCTCCGCCTGTCCTGTTCGTCTACCTCGTCCAATGGTGAGTGCATTCTCCATTACACCCTCAGTTTCAGATATACCCCATATTTAAGCGTCACTATTGATTAATTTTCGCACTCTCCCCATACATGTCCTGGTGGACTCCGGAGCGGCAGGAAATTTCATCTCATCCCACTTCATCTCCAAGTATCTACGGTAACCGATGAAACCCGGTATCAGATTATCACCATCTAGAACTCACCATTGGGCGATGGTGAGATCTCCTGGCGGACCCAGGAAATCACGCTCCTCACTACTTTGAGCGAACATGGATTTTATCTTGGGTAGACCCTGGCTCGTGCAACATCAACCCACCATCGATTGGAGCACAGCGTAAATCCTTGCGCCCCCACTGGCCACTATAAGTACCAGGTGATGCCCTTCGGCCTAGCTAACAGCCCCTCAAGCACCCATTCTCAAACACCCTGACCCTACACAACCCTCCGACGTAGAAGTTGATGCGGCAGATGTGGGAGAAGGTGCCATCCTTTCCCAATGGTCTGGTGAACACCGAGCTCTCCACCCATGTGCATACTACTCAAGGAAGCTAAGTCCCGCTGAGCAGAATTATGGGATCGGTGACTGCGAACTGCTGGCCATCAAACTCACTCTTGAGGAGTGGCGGCACTGACTCGAAGGAGCCCAATCTCCCTTCACCGAGCCATGTGCCGAGCCATCCGCAGGACCAAGACGCCCCTCTCCCAGGGAGCTGTTTAGGGCAAAGGACCAATTTCAACGTTAATGTCATCAACAGTAACATCACTGCTGCCCTCCGTTCTGACAGTACCCAAATTTTCAATAAAAGAGCAGTTTCCTCTCTCTCCGGGTGTGCAAACCCGAGCCTTGCCATTCTGGGACACTCCGCCTTCCAACTCGTAGCACTGGGCCATATCATCACAGGCTTCCAGAGTGCAAGAGAACGGCCTCCTTTCTCTCACTCCATCCTCATCGCAGGATCCATGGAGGAAGGTAAGAGACAATCTCTTTACAGATCTTCCTGGGCCCGCTCTGCTTCCCGGGGTGAGCATTCCCCTCCCGAGCTGCCCCTCCGCTGGCACGTCAGTGATTGCTTCGGTGGTGTCATTAGCGTGGGCTCTGCCAGCCTGGTTAGCACTGCCCAACCCGTCGTGGTGGCTCATGCGGACGGTCAGACTTGGCTACGCGATTCAATTTGCCTTTCGCCCTCCCAAGTTCAAAGGTGTACATTTCACGAGGGTCAGTGTCCGTGTTCGCCCCTGTCTTGCGAGAGATTCCTGTTCTCCTGGCAAAGAATGCAATCGAGCCGGTCCCTCCAGCTGAGATGAAGGGTGGGTTTTACAGCCAGTACACTTCATTGTGCCCAAAAAGAGTGGAGGGGTTAAGACCAATGCTAGATCTGCACCAACTGAACTGTTATTTACACAAAATGCTGTTTAGGATGCTCGCGCAGAAATGCATACTCCAGTGCATCCGTCCTTGAGATTGGTTTGCATCTATAAACCTAAAGGATGCTTATTTTCATGTTTACATTCTTTCATGCCACCGTCCTTTTCTCCGATTCGCGTTCAAAGGTCAAACATGGCAGTACAAAATACTCCACTTCAGGCTCTCTCTGCCTCTGCGGGTTTTCATCAAGCTCGCGGAGGGTGCCCTAGCGCCTCTGCGGCTTGTGGGCATACGCAATTATCTCGACGACTGGCTCATACTGGCTTTGTCCCGGGATCAATTGATTATGCACATGGTGCTCCGGCACCTCAACCAGTTGGGGCTTCGGGTCAACTGAGAGAAGAGCCCCATACAGAGAATCTCCTATCTCGGAATGGAGCTGGATTCGATCTCCATGGTAGCGTGCCTTTCATAGGAGTGAGCCAGGCTGGTGCTATCACTTGACAGGAAAACAGTGGTCCCACTGGAGACTTTTCAGAGGCTCCTGGCTTCATGATCAGGTCCGCAGACGGCCATGGTGTACATCACTCCGCTGTGCCCAGAGCTGTTGGCAGTGTTTCTCCCTCTCCGCCATTTTTCACCAGTTCTAGAGCATAAACACATGCTGGTCAGGATGGACAGCATGGCAACAGTGGCATATAGCAACTGTATGGGGGGTATATGCTCCTGTCGCAGGTCTCAGCTCGCTTGCCATCTGCTCCTCTGGAGTCAAACGCAGTTGAAATCTATGCGTGCCATTCACATTCTGGGCAAGCTCAACCATGCAGCCGATGCACTCTCACGGGAGCTAGCATCCCAAGGAGAATAGAGACTCCACCCCAGCTCATATGGGAGTGCTTCAGTGAAGCCCAGGTCGACCTGTTTGCTTCTCTCGAAAACGCTCATTGCCATGTGTTTTACTCCCTGACCAAGGCCCCCCTCCGCATGGATGCGCTGGCTCACAGCTGGCCCCCGGGCATGCACAAATATGCGTTTTCGCCAGTGAGCCTACTCTCACAGACACTGTGCAAAGTCAGGGACGACGAGGAGCAGGTCTTGTTAGTTGCACCTCTCTGGCCCAACCGTACTTGGGTTTCCGAACTCACACTCCTCGCGACAGCCCCTCCCTGGCGCATTCCCCTGAGAGAGGACCTCCACTCCCAGTGACGGGGCACCCTCTGGCACCTACGCCCAGATCTCTGGAACCTCCACATGTGGTCCATAGACGGAGCACGGAAGACTTGGGTGACTTACCGACTTCGGTGGTTAACACCATCACTCAAACTCGAGCACCCTCTCGAGCACTCGAGCATGCCTACGCCCTGAAGAAGACCCCGGGACTTGCCAGATTAGCATTATGTTATCCTTCCTTCAGTATAAGCTGGAGTGTAGGCTGTCACTCTCCACACTGAAGGTTTACATGGCTGCCATCTCTACTCACCATGACGCAGTGGATGGCAACACGCTCGGGAAGCATAATCTAATCATCTGATCAAATCAACTCTTAATTTGTCTAAATATTATTCTCTATGATGCACAAGCTTTTTTTTTTTTTTTACAATTATGCCTTTGTTGATTTTATAGGCAGTAATGAATCCATATTTTTATTAAGTCGAATACACTGTAAACACTTAAATTAATTAAACTTCAAAATCATTTGAGATAAAAGATTTAAATCAACTCTAAAAATTACTAAATATTATTCTCTATGATGCACAAACTTTGACTTTTACAGTTATGCCTTTGTTGATTTTATATTCAGTAGTGAATCCACATTTTCTGTATATCAGACACACTGTAAACACTTAAATGAATTAAACTCTGACATCATTTGAGATAAAAGATTCAAATCAACTCTTAAAATTACTAAATATTATTCTCTATGATGCACAAGCTTTGTTTTGTACAGTTATGTCTTTGTTGATTTTATATATAGTACTGAATCCATATTATTCATAATTCATTTGTGTTTACAGTGTATTCAACTTAATGAAAATATGGATTTAGTACTGTATATAAAATCAACAAAGACATAACTGTACAAAACAAAGCTTGTGCACCATAGAGAATAATATTTAGACATATTTAGAGTTGATTTAAATATTTTATCTCAAATGATGTCAGAGTTCAATTCATTTAAGTGTTTACAGTGTATCCGATATACTGAAAATATGGATTCATTACTGTATAAAATCAACAAAGGCATAACTGTAAAAAACAAAGCTTGTGCACCAAGGAGAAAATGTTTAGACAAATTTAGAGTTGATTTGAATATTTTATCACAAATTGACTTTTACCATTTTTACATTAAAAGTTATTTTAAAATTATTATAAAATAAATAAAGTGCTAATTCCAAAAACAGAGTCTTGTGCAATAACCAGGATGTTTTTCTGAACATTTTGGTCCTGGTTTTATTGTAAAATTTCCTATGGTTGAAATCTTTAATTCATTTGTATGGTTAATTAGTTTTTTATTTTGTTTTTATCGAGAAATACTAAGCCTTGTGCAACATAAAGGGCACATATTTATGTCTATCTGACATATTTTTGGCTCAAACTATAACAGGAGCAAAGAATTTTGAAACGAATGTCTAATGAATGTCAATAATGCAGACATCGTGTACAAAACAAAATATTATTCTCTTTTAATTCTACAGCTGTTAATAGTGAACTTACTAATTCACTTTTGCAGCAATTTTGATATTTTCCTCCCTTACAAGACCAGAATAGAAGTGTTTTTCAATATAACGTTCTCCTGAATCTCAATAAAACATAATTAACAAATAAAGTTCAACAAAACAAATAAGATTCAAGACCTAACTTGGTTTATCTAATAATCTTTCTTGTTTTTGGTATTTCTCCAGTTATCATCAATCGCTGAAACAGCTGATTGGCTGATTCACATCTGCAGCGAAATTCCATTCCATAATTTAATTGGTTGACTTTAAACGCAGTGTTTAAATATATTTCAGATAAATTAAATTTTTTGTATTTCTATATAAATAAAACGTTGCTTTTGTCCAATATGGAAGTTTTATTCCTAAGATTCATCTAATTTAGACCTGGGTTACAAGTGGGTAATACAGCGCCACCTGCTGTGTAAAAGTCCTTGTTGACGAATGATAGAAAGATGCATTCACTCTCATGAAGTTTCCAAGAAAACTTTTTTTCATTTACTGTACATTCAGCGACATATGCGAAAAGTAATACATTGTCTAAGAAATGTGCTGGTAGGAGGCCTCTATGAATGATTAATTTAACCCTACAAATGTAAACTTCTGCCCGGGACGTTGCTTTCCTGCAGGAGCTTCATAGAGGCGCAAGTGCAAGCGAGAGAAAAGTGAGTCAAATTGTTACTGCGAGCAAAATTAGCTTTGTTTTGATTATGAAAAGTATACATTTTCTGTTGCTTTATACTTTTTGTTGCTTTTATGCCTTTAAAGTGAATTAATATTTTAATAATACGCCGCATACAATTAATTAACGGTCGTGTATATGTATATATATGACAAAAAAACGGGTTTAAACGTAAAAAATATATATTAGAAAAAGGAATAAGCAGAAATGTGTTGCATTTTGGACTAAGTAAAATATAGAGAAGGGTAAAGAAAAAGTCACGAATATAATCGATTTTTTTTAAATAGGCTGATTCACAAAAATGACTTAACATCACTATCTATGAAAACGTATAGTTCAAAAACTTTTAAACAGCTTTGCTATCATTCAATGGAGGGTCGCGGAAGACCAAGGTGACATATCGGAATACCCACCATTGAAGGAGGAGAAGATTGGTCCGTTGTAGAGGCGTGGGATGTTTGCGTCACGCAGAATCTGCTCCCGTCAAACTCAAAACACATTTACTGTACTGGAACCAATGAACTAAAAGGTATATTATGTTCGAGACCGCAATGTTTTGAAGTGAGCAATGACTATTTAATACGATTTTAACTTATTTCGCCAGATAGCTATGCATCCTATTCATCTGCTTCGCATTTTCAGTTCTGTCCCACGCGTATTACAGACTAATAGATGTAGAAGTATCTCCTGCTGCCAAGTGAGTGCACGTTTTGCTGAATTATCAATTTCTCTTTGACATTCATTCATTTTGTTCTTTCACCCTTTTAGTACAACATGGCATCCATAAAACACAAACACGCGAGGAGGATAGAAGGTCTGGACAAGAATGTTTGGTAAGAATTGAGGATATTTGCTAACACTTTCTCACAGACGTGTTAAATGTTCCACATAATAATAATAGTTCCACATAAACAATATTTATATTATATTTCACATAAACCATATTATTGAACATTTCTAGATGTGTACGTAATTTGTATTAACTTTTTCCCACTTATTTAAATGTCCTTCTGTCCTCTTGTGTTAATATGTATGCATGCACTCTGAGCTCCTTTAAACCCCCCAAAAGCATTCTTGTGTGCTTGAGCACACTTAGCAAATAAAGCTAATTCTGATTATGATATTATTGCTTCTTGTGTTGTTCAGGGTGGCCTTCACATCAGTGGCTGCAGACCCTTCTATTGTCAATCTTGGACAGGGTTACCCAGACATTCCTCCTCCTTCATATGTAAAAGAGGAACTCGCTCAGGCTGCAATGGTAGACCGGCTGAACCAGTACACACGTGGCTTTGTATGTTCTGTCTACACTTCATAACCATCCTGTATATAAATACATAAAGCAAACACATAGAATAAACATTTAATCTATAGACTGCACTGTTAGTATGTTTTCACACTATTGGTACCTGTTTTTAGATAAAAGCTCTTTACTTTTTTTCCCCACATAAAAACCAGATTAATTATTACTGTCATAAAGAACTAGTGAGAATGTAGTATTTGGAGAGATTATAACATAGAAATGCATACCTCTCAACCATTCTGTAAGTGTTTCACATGGTAATACATTAATATATTGAAAGAAATTGATTGGCGTAACTACTTGTGCAGATGGCTTATTTTTGCCAGGAACTATATCTTTAATCTCATACTTATTTTTATTTTTTAGATATCATAAAGACTAGCTGTCAATACATAAAAAAAGCCTAATGTTTCTAATACCCACAACAAGAGATTTTGCCTTTTTTGGAGATAATTGCTAACAATAAACCAAGGTCCATTTTTCATGTAACTAATTTAATTTAATAACGGTAAAGAAACCTGCAAATTGTGAAACACTGTTTAATCTCTCTCTCTTTCTCTCATATATATTTGCATCTAAGCTATCTGTTAAGTTTATGATATTTTTTGGTGTAAAAAGTCACTTAAGTATAATAGAAAACTAGTCACTATTGCAATAAAGGCTATTAATAAATAAGAACTAGTATCTAATAAAAAAAAAAAGTATACAAGTATGGTGTATAGCATAAATGTTTAAACGGCTTGCCATATGCTTTGTTTCTTTAAAAAATAAAAATAAATATGCGTAAGTAGTTACATTTCTGTTTTCAGGGCCACCCAACACTGGTTAAAGCCCTGTCAAAAGTGTATGGAAAAGTCTATGATCGTCAGCTTGACCCTTTTAAAGAAATTCTGGTCACAGTAGGTGGATATGGATCTTTGTTCAGCACTATCCAGGCTCTGGTTGAGGAGGGAGATGAGGTGAAAACTTGTTTAGTAATGTTTTAACACGTAATTGCAATATATTATGATTTATGCCTCCTCTATTCCTTGTTTTGTCCCTTTCAGGTTATTATTATAGAACCTTTTTTTGACTGCTATGTACCTATGGTGAAAATGGCAGGGGCCAAACCTGTTTTAATACCTTTGCGATTGGTAGGTAAGCCTTCTCTGTTATAAAAAGAACAGTGTTTAGTATATTTACATGAATCATAACACTTGATTGCCCTGTTCTGCAGAAGTCGACCTCAACGACTGGTATAAGTAGTGCTGACTGGATTCTGGACCATGAAGAACTTGCTAGTAAATTCAACTCCAAAACCAAGGCTATCATCATCAATACTCCTAATAACCCTATTGGAAAAGTAAGGTCACATAAATTATATGTTGTAAAAATACCAAGTTTGTGGGTTTGTTTCTCAAGGAAATCAAGAACTCATAACACGCATACCTTATTTCAACGTATGTCACTATGGATAAAAGCATCTGGCAAATGCGTAAATGTGAAATGGCAAATTGTTAATCTAAAACTCCATGTTTAGATATTCAGTAGGAGCGAGTTGCAAGCTATTGCAGATCTCTGCCTCAAACATGACACCCTGTGCTTCAGTGATGAGGTTTATGAATGGCTGATATATAAAGGTCATGAGCATGTAAAGATAGGTATGTGATATTTCTCCAGTGGTGCATCTTCATGTTATTTTGTGTCAATGGATTACATATTATAAAAATGTGATGATTCTGCACTATTCTTTCTGAACAGCAACTCTTCCTGGAATGTGGGACAGAACCATCACTATTGGCAGTGCGGGGAAAACATTCAGTGTGACTGGATGGAAGGTAATTGAACATCTTCTTTAGTTATCTTCATGTCCAGCATAGAATATGAATAATTAACCCCAAAATTAAAAGGTATACAAAAGTACAAAAAGGTGTACATACAATTATTATTAATAATTATTTATAACCCATACTTATTATTATTTTAACAACAATATTAGCTGGTTCTTCATTATTATAATAATATTCAACAATAATTAGTTCTAGCATTATGTTTTACTAAATAGTATTAACACAGACACATACACACATTAATATATATTAAATGCATGGTAGGATGTGTGCATTTTCAACTTAATCATTTAGTTTTTCATACTGCTTTTTAATTTAATTTTGTTATTAACATTGCCATGTGACAGTCACATTTATTTTTACTAGAATTATTACACTTTAATATTTGCATATATGGTCTTTTAAAATTCTTGATTCTGATTGGCTGGAAGGCATCATTTATTGTCATAATTTTTCATCAACCTTTCTGTTCCCAGGAACAGAAAAGTATGATGGAAAATAAATGGAGGTATTTTCAAGTCATTTGCAAATAACAACAAAAAACAGCAACAATTTAATAAATAACTAATGAATACATTAATAGATAAATAAATTATAATATCATGTATTAATATAAGAATAAAAATTATTCAAAACACATCCAAGTTAACAATACTTTCCATAGACTCTGTCTCATTCTTGTTTATTTATTTTGTTTGCAGTTGGGCTGGTCCATCGGGCCTGAACACCTGATCAAACACCTGCAGACTGTCATGCAGAACAGTCTATATACATGTCCAACACCTTTACAGGCAAGTTCTGTATGTGATGTTTTATGGTTGTGGTTGTATACAATCCACTTTTCTATAGAAGGTGTTTCTGCACAAACAGGAGGCTGTTGGCCAGGGTCTTCTCCGGGACTATGAGCTGATGGGTCAGCCAGACTGCTACTTCTCCTCTCTGCCTTTAGAGCTGGAGAGTAAAAGAGACCGCATGGCTGCCATGTTGGCTCAGACTGGCATGACTCCAGTGGTTCCTGAAGGGGGATACTTCATGATAGCTGATGTCACAGCACTCAGTAAGTGACCCTAAAGTGATGTAGGTTAGAGAAATGACATTTACTGAGGCAAAGGTGACATTGGCTGAGGGCAGATTCATCTGATTAGTGTTGTTCTGTCTTGTCTGCTGAATCTAGATCACGATCTGACACATATGGGAGATGATGAACCATATGACTACAAGTTCGTCAAGTGGATGATAAAAGAGAAGGTAGGCTCTTTTCTGATTTTAAAAGTAATTAACAA
This sequence comes from Danio choprae, assembly GCA_903798125.1. Taxonomy (NCBI): domain Eukaryota; kingdom Metazoa; phylum Chordata; class Actinopteri; order Cypriniformes; family Danionidae; genus Danio; species Danio choprae. The sequence continues at coordinate 546,531 of CAIGQW010052626.1, read as the reverse complement.
AACAGACCATAGTAAAATGTACTTTCATTCATTCATTTAGAAATTGGCTGCAATTCCTGTAACAGCTTTTGTGGAAGAAGATTCTGTAAAGCAGTTTGAGAAATACATTCGCTTCTGTTTTATCAAGGTAAAGAATGGGTTAACTTGAGGTTTTTACTAGAAATACACAAGATTATTGAATCTAAAAACTATATTTAGTTGTTTCATAATTTTTTAGTAAACTGTCTGGATGCTGCAGAGATAATATTTCCAAAATGACATTAAATGCCTTACCAGTGCTAATGGCATATAATAGAATTTGATTGATTTATTTTTCATGACAGCAAGAAAGCACTTTGGATGCTGCAGAGGCCATTCTGAAGAACTGGAACAAAGGCTGATAATGCTGTAATACAGTACGCTCAGACTGGTCAGATTTGCAACATTTTATTAAAAGTTATGTTGTTGACCTTAACTGTAGCTTGAGTGAGGTTAGAGTTTGCATTTACAGTTAGCTGAACGAGTCATTAAGTCTGGAGGGATTATAAACTGTTTATTTTCAGAGACTACTAGTTACAATTACTGAATTTAACACTTGCATAAATAAAATCCTCTCTTTGTGATTTGTTGATTAACGCTTTTATTCAGCAAGGGCACAATTAATTGACCAAATGTTGCAGTACAGACACTTACGATGAAAATGTTTTTATATTATTGCATTTTATATATGAGTTATATAAACATTTATGGGGTTTTTTAATGTGTTACCTGGGAAATATTTGAATAAAATAATAATAATAATAAAAATAAAAGTAGAAGTTTAAGTAAACTCCCAGATGAGGGTTTTTGTAAAGTTAAGAGGGTTACAGACTTAGGTGCTTAATTAATCAGTAAAGCAGACCGATAAAATTAGATATGGAGTTGGATAACCAGGGTCTCCGCATGGTCTTAAAAATGCTTAAAAAAAAAAAAAGCAAAAGCAAAATTTTAGGACTGAAAAAGTCATAAATTCACTGAAATATTGTCTTGCGTGTAAACAGCTCTTAATTTTTCTTTGTCCATGTAAAGCTACTCAGTCGGGCAAACACGCATCCAATCACAAACATTTAATTAAACTTGACCAATTTACCAATATAAATTAATTATCTTCCTTACAATAACATTTGTTTTTAATGTTTTTTTATAATGTTTAACTGGGCCATTAGAAAAAACATCCTTAGCCTTTAGCCATGTGTCAGTCTGAAATTTCATTAACAAAGGTCTTAAATTTGACAACGAAACATGCAGATTAAAAGAAAGGAAACCAACCAAACCACTGTAGAGCCAAAGTGTGCCCACAAAGACCAACAATGCCAAGAGGACATCAGTAGTCCACTACAAGTGGAAGACATTCAACATGAACACAATTCTGCCTGTAAGGACCAGAACAATAAGAAATGAGGTAAAGGCCACCACACATATCACCTCTAGGCAATGGCCAAACTGAAAGTATCTGGGACAAATTTACATGTCTACAATCAGATGAAAATGTAACAGCCACGACATACAGTGGCCAGCATACATTCTCTTACAAATCTCTTTTTCTTAACTCATACTTCTATAGGATGCTATACAATAATATTTGGGTATATACGTTTCATTAGTATCAAAGGCATAACTGTAATTAAAGAAAATAACTTTCATACAATTTATAATAAAAAAAAAACATAAAACTTTAATAAAGATTAAAATTAAGAGAACAATAAAAATTCTTATTATTATTAATTATTATTATTTTGCAATACCTCATTTGAATTTAAATGTATTATATTTCTATTTCCTGCATTTATGCTGTGCACTGTATATATTGGAGGGTTGCTAGAAGGACACATCGGCTGTCAAAAAACAACAGGATTATTGGGAAGCCTTTTGGAAGTCCATTTTTGTAGAGTCGAGTCCTCCTTGCAACCCCTTCAAGTACATTTTTCACCTTGCCTGACAGTATCATTGGTCAACCTCAAGATGGCATCGTTCAACCTGAAAAATCACTATATAGTCTCACACCAATACTGAATGTGAGACAGTAGTGGCATAAAACGATATATTACAGGACAATGAATTTGACTTATTTTTGTAGTAATAGAACATGTCCAATAGATGTTAAAGGGATAGTTCACGCATAGTTAACCAACTGTCATTTACTCACACTCCACTTATCACAAACCTGAATGAGTTGAGTAAACACAAAAGAAGTTCTTTAGAAAAATATGCGGAACAGTCAGCCATCGACTCCCATAGTGTTTGTTTTTCCTACTATGGATGTCAATGGTTACCAGTTTCCAACATTCTTCAAAATCTTCTTTTGAAGTCATGAAGGTTTGGATTCACTTGAGAGTATGTTTTATTTTCGGGTGAACTGTCCCTTAATGTTTGCTAACCTGTTTCAATCCCTAAAATCAGTTTAAGTACTCTGTAACAATTTTGCTACATACTTGCCCCAATATTGTGCAAAAGAGTATTTCTGCAATAGAGACCTAGCTCATAATACGCTGAAAAGCTAGGAATAAATATGGATTACACAAACTTTTAAGCTGTTTTTTTCCTGAATTCCTAATCTCTAAAGTCTTTTATCCGTGACACCCTAATTCTCGCCTATATTTTCGAACACTTCCTTTCTGCAGATAAAAAGATTCTCTGAAGCAGCAGAAATTGAAGGGCTGAGCTTCTCCTTTCAACGTATTTCTCAGCTTCCCTTTCCTCTTCCTGTCTGTAAATCTGTCCCATGTCCTGACTATTCCCAAGAGAGCGTGTAGCCTACTATTACTGTGACAGTTTTCCAAGATAACATCTGCTCACTGACTTGTCAAAGCACAAGAATCCCATTTACACTGCTGTTGAAAGTCTCACTCCAGTCATTTAAACCTGGAAGCTAAATGTAAAGAGGGCATTCCCTTTTATATTAGCATTACTGTAGGTATTCCTTGTGAAAGACACAGAATGAACCTTTAAAGTTGCAATCTGTCGTTACATCTGTATTCACTGAAGAACCTTTACATGTGGTTACAGGTTTCCAGCTTTCTTCAAAATATCTTCTGTGTTCAACAGAAGAAAGAAATTCATAAAGGTTTGGAACCAGCTGAGTGTGAATAAATAGTCAGTTATTTTTATTTTAGGTGAATTGGCAATATTATTTGCATAGTTTCGATGTGAGATAATCAATCGTTAGATTTAATCACCATCTGCAGCGTAGATTTTTTTTTTATGTATAGTTGGCCGGTGAATCACAAAATGTTTTAAATATTCGACTCAAAATATTCCACACAATGTTTCATGCATCAAATAACCTCAGTAGAAGTAGGCTATATTTTTGTAAGCGTGTAGAGGACGCTGTTTAAACATTACCTTGCAGACACAGAGGACTTTCGAAAGAATCTTTCCATGGGAAACCCTCATTACTCATGAAGTGACTCACACACCCAGTGGACCAGTCAGACCCGCAGAGCGATACAGTTTTGCTCATTCAGGTTTAGTGACAAACATCAAAACTCAACTGCTGGTTTTTTTTTTTTGTTTTTTTTTAACTAAATTCGTCACATTCCATGAATTAGCTTATTAGCTAATTTTCCTGACCGGTTCGCACTTTGTGACGCGAAATACATGGTAACATTGAGTAACAAAACTAGCCTGTCAGGTTTAGCCAGACATGATTATATGGCAAGCCATTTTAACATTTAAAATGCTACTAGTACCCATTTTCAAGACACTATGGTGCTTGTTACTAGGACATTTTATTATTGTTTAAGCAGCAGGAACAGGGTTTGATGGGCCATTCTGGTATTTAAAAAGAAAAAAAGGTCAGACAATTATTCTTACTAGTAATAATAAGAAAAGGTAGTCGTGTCAACCAGTATTACCTAAAGAATGACTAATATCTGTATTTAAAAGACCTGTGCTTTTTGCTTTGTACACGAATGATTGCAGGAGTTATTGCAGCAATATGCTGATGATACTGCCATTGTAAGTCTTTTACACAAAGACATGGACCTATCATCCTACCACAGTAAAATCGATACTTTCATTCAGTGGTGTGATAAGAACTGTGTTAAATGTAGAAAGACACAAGAAATGATCTTTGACCCAAGAAGTGTATCTGAACATAGGCCTGTGATCATGAAAGACAGTGATACAGCAAGTTACATCTTACAGATACCTGGGGTTCTATATGGACAGTGTTTTTTGGTGGAGAACACACATTGACAGCTTGTGCCTACAACAGAGGCTTTCATTTTTAAGAAGGCTGAGATTGTATGGGGTGGGTAGCAATATCTTGCTTGTTTTTTTACAGAGCTATGTTTGAAAGTAGGCCTCACGGTGGCGCAGTGGATAGCACGTTCGCCTCACAGCAAGAAGGTCGCTGGTTCGAGCCTCGGCTGGGTCAGTTGGCCTTTCTGTGTGGAGTTTGCATGTTCTCCCCGTTTTGGCGTGGGTTTCCTCCGGGTGCTCCGGTTTCCCCCACAAGTCCAAAGACATGCAGTACAGGTGAATTGGGTAAGCTAAATTGTCCGTAGTGTATGAGTGTGAATGGGTGTGTATGGATGTTTCCCAGAGATGGGTTGCAGCTGGAAGGGCATCCGCTGCGTAAAACATATGCTGGATAAGTTGGCGGTTCATTCCGCTGTGGCGACCCCAGATTAATAAAGGGACTAAGCCGAAATGAAAATGAATGAATGAATGTTTGAAAGTCTTATTCCACAGGGGTCAAAGTCAGTTCCTGGAGGGCCGCAGCTCTGCACAGTTTTGTTCCAACCATAATTAAACACACCTGGTCAAACTAATCGAGTGCTTCAGGCTAGTTTGATACCTACAGATAGGTGTGTTAAAGCAGGGTTGGAACTAAACCCTGCAGGGCTCCGGCCATCCAGGAATTGACTTCGACACCCCTGTCTTTTTCGCTATGGAATCACAGTCTGGTTTGAAAATTTGTCTGTTCAATTGAAAACAATAAATTGGTTCATATTCAAAAAAACAGCCATGAAAATCATAGAAATAAAACAATATAAGCCCATACAGACTCTATATGAACAGGGGGTCATGAGATGAGCAATATATATTAGTGCTGATTCCAAACATCCTCTTTTCAGTGAATATCAGCTGTTATACCATCAGGAAAAAGACTGAGAATGCCAATGTGTAAAACCAATAGATTGAAGCTTTCGTTTGTTCCTACCTCGATGAAACTGTTGAACCAAGAACAATGCACCTGTAGTACATTAGCACCTGTGTTCTGTGCTTTATATATTTCATATATATATATATATTTCATATATATATATATATATATACGGTCTTATTTTGTAAACAATGTATGCTCTTAATTGTTTTGATTGCTTTATTTATTTTATTGTCTGCTTAGAGCAACGTTGTAGCACCTTTTTGCCCAAGACAAATTTCTTTTCAGGGACAAATAAAGTTGATCCTATCCTAATATCTGCATTTACATTGTCATTTAGCAGACGGATTTGGCCAAAGCGCATTACAATTAAGGAGGCATTCAGCGATTCAACAACAGGTAATGCACACAAGAATTGCAACTGTTTGTGCTTTTATTACAGGTGGTTTGTCAAGCCCACTCACCTCTGCGAAGCACACTTCATAAATTCACTATTTTATTTTAGAGATATGGAGTGATTGTAAGAAAGTGTCTGGTGCAAATGTGCAAAAACTGGTGCAAGTGTCAGAGATGAACGAGTGTGTTTTCTACATGTGGTGTGTCAAGCCCACTCACCTGTTTGAGGCACACTCAGAATTGCATATAGTTTTGAGTTCGTTGTGGTTAAGGGGAGAGAAGAGGGGGTTTGTTCACATGGGTTCATATATTAATTATGTTACTATAATTTAAGTATGTATCCTACTAATATCTAAGTACTAAAATAGTATGTTTAACTGTTACCATTATAAAGTGAGTACTGGTACCTACAAAAGAAGTTTATAATGATTTCAAAATATTTCATAATTGGGATACTTACTAGTCAAAACCGAATACTTGACATCTCAGCGACAATAGCACAAAACTGAAACTTAATGAATATGTATTAGTATCTAACGAAGTACTAGTTTCTTATATACTACTAGAGTGAAAAAGTACCAGTATATTTTAGTTACTAGTACTTAAAGAATTAAGAATGGTGTGTAAAGCACTAGTGGCTAACGAGTACGTATTAAATGGGATACTACTAGTATCTAAAACAGTATCAGTAGCATGAGAATAGATTAGTAAATTATATAGTAAAATAGTTTTATTATTATACCTTTATTGCAGTCACTCAGTAACAAACTCGTTGGGTTGCAAGAAATCCAAACACACAAATTGAGCAAAATCTGTTCGTCCGAGTATAGATCAAATGATACTTAATCATAAAAAACCTTTCAGTATATCAAGTTTTATGCTTTAAAAGAATATTTTTTATATTCAAATCACTATATTATAACGCATATATAATGCTGTCTGTTAGTTAATGCTGTCTGTTAGTCTATTTCAATATCAAGTTTTTAAATGACTTTTTTTTTTAACAAACTGAACTCTAACGCTAAAGAGTGTGTGTGTGTGTGTGTGTGCACTAATGTGTTCATTAGTTTGTTTGGAGCACACATTCTTCAGTGAAGCTCTTACCAACAGGAACAGACAGAAACCAGGTGTCCGTTGGTGTACAGAATGTATTTGAGAAAGGTTTCAGGAAACACTTGAGTGGAATTGTTGGCAGGAGTCCATCATAAGCTCACTGTAGGAACAAATGTGTCAAACAAGTAGGAATGGTGAACGCATCTCTTTTAAAGGTGGTTTAATGTTGACATATACAACCACAAAATGGCTAAATTGTGAGAAATCGTTGCAAAATTACAAAGATCGGAAATAGACTACAAATATCCTTTTTTTTTTAAAAATGTCACCTAATAAAACATACAGCCAGCGCTGGCATGACCACATGCCAAAAATATACATTTTTAGTGTGTGTGTGTGTGTGTGTGTGTGTGTTTTGTTTTTATGAATATACATTTTTACATTCCATTTGAAAAGTTCAGAATTGCTCTCAACTTTGAGCTGCCCTCTCCAAAATGATAATCTTACAATTCATATATATATATGTGTACAACCATTGTCATAACATACAGCAGATCCAAATGGCTAATAGTTTAAAAACACAGTATAAATCTATAACTTACATTTCTTTAATGACGATTGGAGTACAAGGATGCTTTTACAGCACGATTGAAAAAGAGATTCTCAAAATGTGGATTAATCCAAGCTTTCTCTCAATTTGCCTTAATAAAAATTCAAGTTCATTCATCTGCGCTCTTGGCGGTCAAGGTCTTTTATTTATTTTTATCCAATAAAAAGGGTAGAAGAACATTTGGCAGGAACGCTTTGGTAGGTCTTTTTTTTGTACCTGGTTATCGTTTGGAAGCCCTGAAAAAGAATTTAAGGCATTGAAGGGAAATACAAGAAATAAATATTTAAAGAGAGTTCTCCTTGAGCTTGCTCTTCATTCAAGATGCATCTCTTACGGTGTGAAGAATTCAATTTAACGCCTCGTTTGGGTTCAGTTCTTCAGTTGTGTGTGTCTGCCCCCAAAATCTGAAGACACTAGGCACATATTAGTCAATGAAAGCAGAGAAAATGTGGAAAATTGGAGAGGGGAAGCTTCAGTTGATCCTGTTGAATCCTCATAAGTTTGTAATGGTCACCAAAATAAGTGTCCCAGTGCTCTGACCGTAAAAAAAAAGCCACATCGGGCTACCAAGACTCATTCGCTACTTCGTGCAAGTTCTTGCCAATCCCTCAGATGGCACAAGTAAGAGCATTAAAAGACAAGCAGTTTCTTCTGCGACGTGTCCATCAGAGAGGGAGCTGTTGTTCAGTGTTGAGCGTGTGTCTGTGTGAACGGGGATTATGAGGATCTGGGTTAACACCAGTCGGCGATGTAGTCAAAGTCTGCAAACATGTCCTGCTCGCCGAGCGTTAGAATCCTGGGCTCTCGAGGTGGAGTCAGTATTGGTGCCTCTGAGGTAAATTCATCGTCAAAGTTACTAACATCCTCACGGTTTGTGATGGTCGGCACAAACGGAGGCCGGATCTTCTTTGCTAGCAGTCCAGGCCAATCCATATTCTGAGGGAGGATACATAAAAGTGTGGTAAGGACTTCATCAATGACATGTGAATGTACTGTAGAAGAAAAAAAACGATGTAAAACAGATGGCCTACTCTGAAGAACGGATGCCTCTTCACTTCCTCCGCATCTCGTTCTCCTGCGCCAAGACGCCGCTCTGGATTTCGCCTTAACAGCTGGATAAGGAAGAGAATGTTTGAAGTTTAGAAACACAATTAGCTGGAAAATTAATATGAGAACATAAAAGTGGGATTACAAAAGAGAACTGTCTTTTCTAATAGAGCCGTGTTGGAATTGTAAGGACTGTCATAAAGAATAAAAGTAAGTGTACTGTAGTTTGGGACAATGGTTTAAAGTAGAGCAGGACACATCCAAACATACCCTTCTCATTATGGAAATGGCTTCTGTGGAGAGGAATCTGGGATAGCGAACTTCATCATTAACAATACTGTCAAACACCTCCTCTTCATCGTCACCAGGGAAAGGGGACTGAGAAGAAAGAAAGAAATAACCCGTTACTTTTTCTGGTTCTGTGCAAAAATTCATATTTGACACTGGCATACAACATACATAAACTTACATGTCTCTAAAACACCACCATTATTATGAAATAATAATAATAGTGGTTATTAACCACCATTATTAACATTATTGTAATACTACAGATGAGAAATTATTGAAAAATAATTTATTGAAAACGTGAAAGTCCTGGGAAAAAAATAAATAATAATAATATTATATATGTATATATTTTTTTTTACATCAACATGACTAAACAATAGTCTATTAGTATCATAGCACTAAGAAAAGTTTTATTTCAATTATTATAGTTAAAGGAACAGTACACTTTTTTTGGGGAAATTATTTTAGAAGTCACCTAGATTTAAACAGTTGAGTTTTTCCCATTTTTTCAATCGATTTAGCCAATCTCCAGATCTGTCAGGAGCACTTTTACCTTAGCATGAATAATTAAATCAGATTAGACCATTTTCTTTGATAATTTTCCAATTTAAAGTTTGACTCTTCTGTAGTTACATATCGAAGTTCTTTTTTTCTAGGCCAATATGTCTAGGAACTATACTCTCATTATGGAACTTTGCTGCCATACTATAGCTGCAGCAGGCGCAATGATATTATGCAGCACCTAAAAATGCTGTCTCCAGCTAGGTAACAACGCTTTACCTGCATTGTACCTGCTGGAGCAATTTGCATGGCAGCAAAGTGTGAATGATTTGCACTTGTTTTTATGCGTTTATTTTTAATGTAAAAAAAAAAAAAAGGTAATCATTGACTGCCATTATATGAATCACCAAGTACCACAGATTCAACAAAACATCTTCTTTAATGTTCTATTGAAAAACAAATGACCTACAGTTGAAATCAGAATTATTAAACCACCTTAGATTTTTTTTTCTTTTTTTAAAATATTTCCCAAATGATGTTTAACAGAGCAAGAAAATTGTCACAGTATGTCTAATAATATTTTTTGCTTCTGGAGAAAGTCTTATTTGTTTTATTTCGACTAGAATAAAAGCAGTTTTTAATTAAAAAAAAGAAAAAATTTTAAGATCAAAATTATAGGCCCCTTTAAGCTATATATTTTTCTATTGTCTACAGAACAAACCATCATTATACAATAACTTGCGTAATTACCCTATCCTGCCTTTAAATGTCACTTTAAGCTGTATAGAAGTGTCTTGAAAAATATCTAGTAAAATATTATTTACTGTCATCATGGCAAAGGTAAAATAAATCAGTTATTAGAAATTAGTTACTATTATGAGAAACTATTATGTTTAGAAATGTGTTGAACAAATCTTCTCTCCGTTAAACAGAAATAGGGGAATAAAATAAACAGGGGCTAATAATTCAGGGGGTTTAATAATTCTGACTTCAACTGTACATGGATGATCTGAGGGTGAGTAAATTAACAGACAATTAAAATTTTAGGGTGAACTATCTTCTTTTTAAGATACTAGTATCCTTTTCATGAAGTACCAGTACCACTACCACCACTAACTCCTCTTTTTAAAAGATCTTAGTACTTATTAAATACTAGTTCCTACCTATTAGATATTGATAGCTTCTCAGAAAACCACATGAGCCCCAAGTGTGCAATCGCAAGATTAAAACAAACATGCAATCTAACACACACAGATTGTTTCTGTCCCTGATCATACCTCTCCAACCAGCATCTCAAAGATGAGCACTCCGAGACCCCACCAGTCCACCGCTCGTGTGTACGACGTCTCGGTTAAAACTTCAGGTGCCAAGAACTCAGGAGTGCCACAGAACGTACTAGTACGGTCTTTAAAGCCCATTCCTGCATGAAAGATGGAAAGCGTTACACTCACAGCACTGACAAACAACACACAACTCTCACTCTCAACGGTGGCACAAATCCATTATTCACCTTCTTTGCAGAGACCGAAATCCGCAATCTTGACATATCCCTCAGTATCTAGCAAAAGGTTATCTAGCTTCAAATCCCTGCAGAAGAAAGTCCACAAGAGTCACATGCAGTTCAGAAAACACTCAAAAAGACATTTTTTTTCACATTCTGGACTGACACGTACCTGTACACAATTTTATGGTCATGCAGAAACTGCAGGCCCAAGACGACACAAGCAGCATAAAAACTGAGGACATATAAATATTAGATTACAATCTGAAATAGTTTTATTTTAAAAGAGAAACAATGGTTGCGTTTACACTAAGTCTTAATGCACATATCCAATCTTTTGACCCTATTTGATTTTTTAATCCACCTGTTTACAGTCTACCTAGGCGATATGCATATTTACATTAATCTCTAACATTAACATCCACTATGAGTGCGACAACTGACTTTCGAATGGCAGATGGACGTTTGAAATTCTCAAAAATTCAGCAAAAGTACATCCAACATTGATTAATTAGACTAAATATATTAATTAAATACCGCAATCATAATTACAACTTTAAAGTATTTTAAATCTGTGACATGACAGCTGTGGACCAGGGTAGGGTTGCACCAGCTGATCGTAAGTTCTTTCTTAAATTGGAACGCAAAGTCCACACTAGGGGCTTAGTAACTACTAGCTAGTTTGTAACTACATTTGTTCTCACTTTGGTTGCACCGTATGTTCTTAGGGAAAACCATAGCTAGTAGGTCCTAAGCTCTCCGTAAAGTCATGCGTAGTCACATTGAATGACGTAATATCCAACAAAAAGCATTTCAGTCGTTAAACGGCTTTAAAATTCTGCAACTAATGCATCTATATAAAACTGTCCTATGAAAATGAAATTATGAATTCCATTTTTATAGCACATTAAATTACAGTCAGTCACTAATAACAGACGACGCACACACCTGCATCGCGAGCCGTGAATACCTGCGAAATTGAACGCACACGAAGTTATCAAAACATTAAACTTGAGCAGGAAGAAAAACTCAGTCATGGAGAAATTCTCGTTTTAATTAATGGATACAATAAACACTAAACACTCCTTGAAAGAAAATTAAACTTCTTTCATAAACCGAAAAAAATGCGAGATTAGAGAGGAAATTAAGGCTGTGATTGAGGAAGATCATTCTTCATTATCATCGTGAGCTCCTCAATGTAAACTAATCACTCGCTGTCATCTCTTTTCTACCATTATACATGGGTAGCGTTACGTTTAAACTAAGTTCAGTGGTGCAACACAGATATATTTAGTAATGTGTGAGTTGTAATTTAGTGTCACAACTAGGCTAGGTTTTAACTTCCACACTGCTGGTGCAACTGGCCCCTACCAGGGCCTGTATTGACAAAACATTTAATCTTACCACTAACAATTCTCCTAAATAGCAATACACCTTTTCCTTAAGAGTTATCTTTTAAACCTTTTCACAAAGCTGCTGAGACGAACTTTTACTAAAGAATAGAGAGAAGTTTTAAGCTGAGATAGATTGAGAGCGGGGGTGACCTCATTGCTATGGATGATTACTATGCAGACGAGATTAATTCATGGAAACTCTGTACTAGAGCACAATATTATGTTGCCATATTTAAATAAAACATTTAAAAATAAAAAATACAATGTTATTTACTTATTTGCCTAGTTTTTGTTCATTTTAAGCACTGTGTGTGTTCTGGTTTTACATGCAATAGGCCTACTTGTAACAAAACAACAAACAAACTGTAATTTGCGTGTGCATTAGTTTGTCATGTACCAAATGAAAACAATATTGATACAATATTATTTTAGATTTGATTATTTCAATATAATTGAAGCTACATTCATTTATTGAATTGCCACATTTAAATAAAGATGATAAAATCCAGGCTAAGTGAAGAACTGGACTCTGAAAAGTTGCTTTTAATCTTAGACATTAAATAAAGATTTCATTCAAGGTTACAAACGAATGAATTTTCAAAGAACATAATTAAGCAAATCTATCTTTAAACACATTTGAATATTTTGAAAAATACACAAAAAAATGTCAAAGTTTGTATTTATACAACATGTACTTGCATGAATGAATTAAATTATATATTTGAAGACAATGTTTTTTTACTGTATGGGAATGATTTATTAAAAGCATTGTGGTCAAATGTTTTTAAAATGTTGTTCTTTTCTTTTCTTTTTTCCAAAAGCAGAATGCCTGCAACAGACATTTTAGGACAGTTTGTGGGTTGGTCTTAGTGGTTACTAATGAAGACTGACACGATCATTATTTTTAAGATTTTCTCCTAAATCTGAGTAAGAAGCTACTTTTAGCATTAAGATATTTTGTGAATACAGCCCCAGATCTAGAAGGACAGAGTGCCGAAATCAAGTCCACAAATTTGACAAGGAGGAACGGCTCCAATATGTCCATCTAAACAGGACAAGCTTTTGACCTCTGATGCATATACTTACAGGTACATCTGTGTCATAAAGACACAGTGCGTTTTACGTGTATTTGCAAAATTATGATGACTAACGCAACCATCAGAGCCAAGCTAAACGGCATATGTGCCTTTAGACTGAGGTTGGATGTCTGGATATCTGATATGAGTCTGATTAAAACCCACATTCAAAGACAGCTCAGAAGAGATGCAAAATATTTGTAAAAATAAATAAATAAATCGGATCTCGTGCAGATTTCTGTTTACACATGTGTAACAAATTCCAATCTGTGTCAGATGTGACCAAAACATGGGATTTCATGTGCCAGCATAAACCCAGCCACTTATATGAAGATGAAAGCAGCAGCAGTACAAAAGCATATACGAGTAACTCACACAGAGCGCGGTTCAGAAAACACGTCTGCATGGATGTGCATCATCAGGTCTCCTCCAGCTGCGTACTCCATGACGAAACACACATGCTCCTTGGTCTGGAAACAAGCGAAGAGGTTCACCAGGAACGGATGCCGAACACTGTTCACAGTCTCAAAGATCCTCTTCTCGCACATCAGACTGTCGAGAGATATAAATGGATGGTGTAAACTGACAAGCCTATCCATCATAGTGGATGAAAAGTAATGCTTCACCTCATGTCTTTATAAGCATATTGATTACGCCAGATTGTAAAACTCTTGTATGTGACAACTCAACCAAGCAATCATGCCTGAGGAGCATTTAGGAGAATGGCTGCTAATCAAATACACAAGGGTTAACCAAAGAAATGTTGTAGTTAACTTTATATAGTAATATAGGAGTGTTAATTATACGAGTGCAGATCATGATACAGAAAAATAAAAAGGAAATTAATATTTGTTACTAAATGTATCCTTTCACCCTTTATCAGTCAGAGAAACCTATGAGATATCTTCATTGAGATTGATTACAATTATATATAAATGCTCATAAAAGCTCAGTAACAGCATACAGTAGTGACAGCAGTAACAGTTTTCCCAAAGAGTATTCCAATGAGTGCCTTATAAACAGTTAATATACGCTAAAACGCAGGTAATAGTGCTCCTATATAGTTTACAGTTAAGCTAAATTATTATCAGTAAGAAAACTAATTACAATTCATTAAAAAAAAGACACATTTTCTTCCATAAACCACAATTTCACCCACTGAATTGAAAAATGTACAGAACTACAACTGCAACAGAGGTATTTATGTGTATCATAAGTTTAAATAACTCTCACAAATGTCCATATTGTAAATTAAATTATTGCTGGCACACTTTAAAAAAACATCTTTGTAAACAGGACTACAATGAATGTGAAACGGTCTATATTTAAAGTAGAGTTGTGTTAAAAGCGCTGTGGCTCCAGCATGTCTAGAGTACAGCTCTGACTCTTCTCTGCCTTTAATAATAACAGGAAGTAAAGCAGTAGCAGAACAGTCCCCACTGTATACGATTACTGATGCCTCAACAAATGCTTCCAAACATCCTCAAGTATAAGATGCAGCACATTTACTCTACTTAAACACATGCGCAGAGCCTTTACCTGTCCACTTCATCCCTTGCAACAATGTCACCTTTTTTCAAAGCTTTAATGGCAAACATTTCTCCAGTGGTTTTGTAATCGGCAAGTAAAACCTGTTAAATAAATATATAAAGTTATGAGACAATGAAAGTGACTCACACAAACTGGCAGTATGTAGAGATAATCTAAAATACTATCTATGCAAATGGTCAAATGTATGGGGCATTTGCATACTTGTACTTGCCTTTTAGCAAGCATAACAACATGAAGTTTACCTTTCCAAAGTGGCCACGTCCTAGAACGGCTACACATTTAAAGTCTGCCAAACTGAACTGAACTTCCTCTTCATCCCTGAAGGCACACACGCATGATACATGTAACATAATACTATATGTATTTGTTAACATACTTTAATAAATTAACTATGTCATACTATAGATTAACTTAAAAAAAAAAAAAATTAATACATTAAGTCCTTTTAAGTTAAAATGACTTATACAATTGATTCAAATCAACTTGAAAATGACAAATGCATTCCAGTGTATTAATAAAGGCATGTTTAAACCGTATCATCACAGGTATGGGAAAGAGAATACCTTATTTCAGTTTTTCGCTGAATTTCAGTCAATTCCAAGCCAGGCTGCTCGTGGTCAACCAGACTGTCATAATCTGGTTTCGCTACTGTGTTGTTCAGGAAGTCAAAGGTCGCGAGGGCATCCTGTAAGCAAGAGGCACTTAAGAGTCTTTCCAAACCAGTGCAAGAGATCTCCTCTTACTCAAAATACTGGACTTACAAGGACAGTTCAAACAAAAAGAAATTGAAGATTTGTCATCACTTCCATACCCTGAACTGAATTCTTCCCATCAAATATGTTGTGCATTTTGTTGGAATTAATGTGAATTGTGGTTAAAGACAGTCAAGGTCCAAAATGATCAAAAAAGCATTATTTAAGAATCATCATTCTACTTGTGTGCTAGGACTGCTTTTTCATTGTTTTGTCCTATTTAAAGATGTGATTGATGGATGTGTTTGTCCACTGAGCTCAGGTTTTAAGTGTTTTCGTGCAATAAAAGCATTATTCAGATTCATTTTATGTATTTACAAAGTGGCACTCACGTTAAAAGAAATTCAACATTGATCTCATATTTCAGATTCTCACGATTCCTGTTTTATCAATTCAGACAGCCTGTTCTACAACTTGTCAGCTGCAATGATGTTATGGAAAAGGTGCACCATCATGTTACAGGGTAATTTTTTTTGCCTCAATTTTTTATCACTGGTATATTGTCAGCATGTTTCATTGGAATGTTTGTTAATATTTATTTTATTTTATTTTTTAATTAACATTTTATCAGACAGAGAACTATACATGGTCACTTCATTGACACGCACGCACGCATGCACACTAGACTATGTATATTGTTAGTGTATTTACATATTTATGAATCACATTCACAGTACTAGGTTTCGGTGCATGTCAACTTTTTAGGATAACAAACATAATAAAACATTTGAAAAGATTCAGTATGCAAAGATCAGTGTGCCACAAACTATACTTCAATGATTCATGCAAAGCATCATGTGATGTAGGAAAAAGGTAAATACGAGCGACACCAACACTATTAAACATTAGGTTTGAATCAACATGAAGGTAAATAAATGATAAAATCTTCAGTCAAACTGTCCCTTAATATAACTAGACTCCTTTACCTGCACCTCTTTCCCATCTGAGATCTTGTCCAGTAGAACGGTTTCCTCAATCTCCACTTCAATGGAGTTTCGTTTTGAGGGCGGTGTGACTGCTTTGTCGAAGTCTAATTTGGTCACAGTGGGGTCGCTGAGGGAGAGAAGACAAATCACATAAGTTTTGTCAACATGCCAGTTTCCATTTAAAACAGTTCAGCAGCCTTGTTTGGGGGTCTGGAGTTTTACGCAGCACGCTACAGCTACTTTATTAAATGCCTACACTGGGTTGCGAAGCAAGAACGTCAAGTCATCTCATTATCTAAATATAGAGCACCAATTATGTTCCCAGACAGATTAGTCACTCTTTATCAAAGCCTGCAGAATCATTTAAGATCTTTCCGCTACCAGATGCTCTTTTAGGAATTGAGTTTGTGTGGATGAGCAGGAGTAAAATGTAAAGACTTGTGCACCTGGCTAGAGAGTGGGCATCTGGGTGATCCATGGGTGCTGTTTCATGGCTCAACGCTGAACCCAGATCAGCCGCCTGAGGACTGAATGAGGTATTGATTGACGGAATGGCTCTTCTCACCAACCTGCCCCAGGTGGCGATGTTGATGTTCATCTGAGGGGCGCGCAGGAATGTTTTACCTGAGAGAAACAAGGTTTATGCATGAGATAAAGAAAGCAGAAGTTTAATGCCAATATTATTAGGAATTGAAGATTGGGATTGTTATGATCTTTGGTAATTAATTCAATTTAAGTGTATTTGTATAGCGCTTTTCACAATAATTGTTGTTTCAAAGCAGCTTTACAAAAGGTGCACATTATTGCATTACAATCAAAATCGGAAAAGTTAAGGTTATTAGTTACCATAACCTTTTTTAGTTACTTATAACTTTAACTAGTAACTAATTAATCCTAGCTTTTAACAGTTAAAGTTGTTATATACAAGCATAGTTAAAAGCTGCAGTTATATAATCTTATAAAAGCACTGCATGGTCTTCATTGTATAAATAATTCAATAAAATGTATCTTTATTAAAATTACAAATGGTACAATTTATTATGTCTGTTATATGCTTTGTTCACTTAAAAAAAACACACAGTCACAGGCCTTAAAAGCACATGCAGATGATAAACTTTTACTCCATTATGGTTAATCTGCAGTGATAAGTAACATTTTAGACACAATAAGGACTGTATTATTTTTTTTGTTTTGTCAATTAAATTATTTGAAATATATCTGAAGCGAAGTATTTGTGCAACACTGTGCTGTTTTGTTCTAGAACTAATAGACCAATGATTCGTTTTGAACATTCTTTCAATGAATAATTCCATGATTCACTCATTAAGACAGGGACTTGTCACCAACTACAGGCAGTTTTATCAACCACAAGCCTAAACAATCTAAAGTAATAGCACAAAATACTCTTAGAAAAGAACCGTTTTTAACATTATTTTCATAGATTTCCAGAAATATAGATATAATTGTTTGCCAGTAAAACATAAGACTTGTGCAGACATGCTCTACAGCTTTTCCAAACAGGTTTATTTGACTTGATTTTCTCATTTTAGCAACACTCTGAAACAACACAGCATGTAAACCTGGATAATGCAATCCCAGAATGCATTGTGACACGCTCAATAACAGGAAAGAAGCTCAGCAATTTTAGCTACATGCCCAAAGCCATTAATGTTACATAAATCTATGACTTGATAGCACTTATGAACAACTTATGAGTGCTTTATTGGGAGACATGAACAAACTTGTTTCTTGTATATTTGGTGTTAGTTAAACAACACTAATGTGTATACTTTATTCAGATTTTTGAAAAAGATGTTTAAGTTATTTATTCATTTATTGATTGATTGATTCATTCATTCATTCATTCATTCATTTATTTTTAGCTTGGGAAATATATCATATGTGTGAAATGTGTGAACAGTAAGCTATGCTGTTATGCTTTTTTTTTACCTCTGTAGGAATGCTTTGTTATATTCATAGGTAAGAAAAGTGCACCACACTTTGTTTTTATAGTTTGGCAGTTAGAGTAGGTTATTTACTTGGCATTGAATATGCAGAAGAGTTCAGTTTATTTTATTTTTTTTTCTTTTGGTAATTTAGGTTAGAGGAACTGAGTGAGTTATTGGGAATTTGGTTTTGGTTATTTGGTTTTGGTCATTTGATTTGGCGCCACTTTGTTTCTTTCCCTAAATGTTTTCTTTGCTTTTTTTTTTTGCTTTTTTTTTTTACTTTGTTTATGATAAATTGTAAATAGCCCACACAAATTGTAAAATGTTGATGACTTTATTATAATAAACTTGTATTTTGAATTAATTTAGTTTGGTGTCCCTGGTAAATTCTGCTGGTTTTTTTACATCAGCAATCTATATATTTTTGTATGTTGCATTTGTATACCTAATAAAAGTGATTAAGAATGTCTGCCATTTAAACAGACAATATGTGTAAATCTGATCAAATGTAACATTTACTGTATACCTAATAAAAATCACCATATTTCTAGCTCCTAAGAATTCATCTGTATGTAGAATTTTCCAGTCACTTTAGAGTAGAGGCAGACAAAATCTGCAGTCATTTGTACCATGTCCGTGTGTACATATATAGTAGAACTCTTATAATATATCCATTAAAAGACAGAAAATATCACTATACAACTTGTAGTGAAGATAAATTATTGAAATATTTGCATATTATTCAATAACAACACAGACATTAATATAAAACAGCAAATCAATATGTATTTATTTACACACATTTACGTATGGAATTTTAGATTTCTAAAATTCGAATGCAGGTTCTGTGTGGTCTTACAATATTCAGCATAAATGAGTACACCCCCTTTTGAAAGTGAATATTTTTATCTTTTCTCAGTGAACATAGCAAATTTTTGTATTAAACAGTTATATCCATAAAAAAAAAAAGTTTGGTCACCTAACATATATAGAAATAGAAACATAATACATTTAAAAAAATAATAATAATAAATTACAAGCTACAACATTTCAACTAAATTAGTTTTTTTTTTATGTTTCACTTGATTTTTCCAGTTTATTACAATTTTATTTAAGATTTTATCCAACATATTAATTTGAGCGTACTAATTATGAACTGTGAAAAAGTTTTTTTGTTAGATTAGTTCCAGTTTCGGCTTTGATAATGACTAATCTAACGTTTATGCACAAATACATTATTGTAAAGCATCTTATAGAAAATATGAGTTTAAAAGAGAGATCTTTAAGGTGTGTATTCATTTATGCCGAGCACTGTATGAGGTTCCATTACTTTCTGAAAAGGCTCCTCTAATGTAGGGAGTAGGCTGTTCCATGAGATTCTGGAACTCAGCCTAAGTCTCTAGACCAGAAATCCTTCTCCTCCTTTGTCTATAAACGGTTCAAAGGAGTTCAAACAAGAAGGTCAAAGTTCATTCTGACTTCACTGTGTAAACACTGGCCCCACAGAAGTGCAATATTGAACCACAGAACTGTGTCAAGAGTAGCCTGCTCGATCTAATCTGTTTGAGAGAACATGTCAACCCTTCTCAACACCGAGGCACATTTGCCACTTCATAATCTTACCTTGCTGTTTGGAGAAGATTTTCTTTTGTCTTTGTAGTTTGGGTCGCCTCTCAATGACTGGGTTAAAAAATGTAACCTGCATCCAAAAGGTGGAGATAATCTCAATAAAAATGCCTTCAATCTTATATAACGCATGTGTGTTTGTGATGAAAAAATTCAAGCACCTCGGCAAACAGTGTTCCTTGCGGTTCCAGGTAGAGGCACATGCCGTGACGCTGGTTATCCAGAAAGTCCTCTAAACGTAAAAACTTCACAGCACACAGCGAGCGCCAGTCTCTCCAGTACACAGCAATCTCCAGCTCACGAGACTATAAGCCAACCAAAACATAAAACAGAACAATTAATAAAAATCTATTGGAAATAAATACATAAACACACATTTATTTTCAAAACAATTAAACTGTTCCTATTATGAAGAGTAATATAGTTGCCTGTGAATGTAAATGGTCGGCAAAGACCTAAAAGTCAAAGTGCACAAGTAATGCTGTTGTCTCTTAAACTGAAGATCTCACATATAAACAATATTGAAAAAATAGATAAATATAATATTTAGGAACAGAACCAACAAAATTATGAGGATTCTGGAAGGGTCAAGTGACACTGATGGCTGGGAAAATGGCAGTTTAAATAAATAAAATCACAAAAATTAGTTATATTTTAATATAAATTAAATATAAAATATTTATTTATTTATAATAAAATAAATAAATCCTTGGTGAACAGTGAAAACATTTTAAAAAGGATTTTTAGGACAGGATAATTTATTGAATGGCGTTTTCTTCAGATCTGTAGTCTATCAGGCCGATTAATAGTATATGGAGAACTGGCTTATTGGTAGTTAAACATTAAAAGCAGCAATAAATGATACAATATAAGTAAATCGAAACAAGGGCAGTACGGTGGCGCAGTGGGTAGCACAATTGCCTCACAGCAAGAAGGTCACTGGTTCGAGCCCCGGCTGGGTCAGTTGGCGTTTCTGTGTGGAGTTTGCATGTTCTCCCCGTGTTTGCGTGGGTTTCCTCCGGGTGCTCCGGTTTCCCCCACAAGTCCAAAGACATGCAGTATAGGTGAATTGGGTAAGCTAAATTGTCCGTAGTGTATGAGTGTGAATGGATGTTTCCCAGTGATGGGTTGCAGCTGGAAGGGCATCCGCTGCATAAAACATATGCTGGATGAGTTGGCGGTTCATTCCGCTGTGGCGACCCCGGATTGATGAAGGGACTAAGCCGAAAAGAAAATGAATGAATGAATAAATCGAAACAAACAAACAAAAACTAAAATAAAAACTATTTAAATAATTCATTTATTAATGATTTAAAATATTTAAAAAGAAAAAAATAGCTAAAGTAAATAGACATTTCAAGTTTCAAATGTCATTTTATTATTAAATAAATCCAGATTTAACATTGAGTTTTATTCACATTCCCCACAATAACTCAGTCCACAATAAGATATTGGATTGGATATAAATTCATAACCACAGTTCAAATGGTGCCAGACGAACTAAAGTTTAACATTTCAGAACATAACAATCTGTCGTTCACGCAGCGAGCAATAATCTGCATTATGAGCAACAGTAACAGTGAAGCTTGGCCCCTTATGAGTACTATTACACTTCACAGCCAACGGTTTGACATTTACAGGCCTTTTACAGGTCTTTTCAGAGTCTGTCTGCCGTTGCACAACTGCTGATTAGAGCTCTCACGTTGCTTGCCATGAGATTAAACGCTTAGGCCGTCGCACAGCCAAAAGCAAGTCCAAACTCACAGACGTGTGTGTAAGTTCATTCAATAATCAAATGTCATAAATAAAAAAAGACAATATAATAACAGAGCCAGTAGTCCTACAGGAATCGCTAATGAAGTAACTGAACTATTTCCAATGTTTTCCCTAAGGAGTCAATTATTTCACATTTATTTAACCCTTGTCCGTCAAGAAGAAACCTGAGCACCTCCATCAGAAGAAAAAATAAAGAGTGTCTAAAAGGAAAAGCTAAATCAACCCATTTATAAATGTGGATGAAAAAAGATATATGTTACGAAAGAAACTTTAAGTAATAAGAAACTAAAGGGATAGTTCATACCAAAAATGTAATTTATGTCATCATTTACACATCTCCACTGGTTCCAAATGTTTTTTTTCCTCTGTTGAACACAAAAGAAGGTACAGTATTTTGAAGAATGTTGGAAACCGGTAGCCACTGTATTTTTATTTTCCTGCTACAGAAGTCAATGGCTACTAGGTTAAAACATTCTTCAAACCATCTTCTTTAGCACTTTAAGGTGAGTAAATAGTGAGTAAAGTTTCATGTTTGGGTGAACTAGCGCTTCAACTAAAAACATACTAGAAAGTAAAATGTTAAACTTGGAGGCCATATTAAATTGATCAAATTCCAATTTCAGTTTTCAGGTGTTATATTTAGGAATTCTAGAGTTGGAATTCTTAGATTTATGGAGGAGAACATTCCTGTTTGGTTCCTGGATAGGAATGGTTTCAACCTAACCTTCACACTGTAGAAGAATGGAAAACAATTGTAATAGAAATTTGGAAGATAAAAACCTTTACTTTCTGTGAAAAAACAAAACAAAGGGGCTAATTTTAGCGAGTAAGCTGAAATCATTTTTGGTTCTTTGAAAAATTAATAATGCTAAAATAGATGCACAATATATTTCCATATTGTTAAATTCAATGCAAGTATGCATTGTCACTGTTACATTGTTCCTTACCCTGTTGTTTTTGCTCAATTTTATTCAAATTGTTATTTCTATTGCCGTGTTCTCTCATTTCTTTTTATTTTCTCAGCATTGTATATCAGCATTCAGGGTTTTGTAAGAGTTACAAAATTGCATTCTGAAATATACAGATAGTCTGCTGAACAAGTTCTGCTGGTAGATAATTCTGTCTTGTAATTGTCAACTCCCTTGACAAAAAGCTAAACTAAGTTTTGTTCAGGAAGAGTGTGACTCAAACATATAGTCATCATAGAATAGGAATTATATACAAAATATACATATATGAGAGTGCAGAGATTATAGATGACTTCTGATATGCCTTGTGAGACTTTCCATTAGAACTGGGTCAAATCTGGGATTAACATTTCTAAAGTTAATTGAGAGAGGCTGGAATGGAGAGCATGTGTGCATATGTGTGCCCATCGACTCATGTGTTGGAGGGGATTATGGGATAAGGCTGTGGTTTGACAAGTGTGCTTTATGAAATTTCTCATGCATTACCCGGTCAAGTTCCAGCGTGAACTTCTGGTCCCAAGATTGGTTGCTAACTGGCTTCCAATGGGTCTGTCCCACAACTGTGTTGTCCAGCTTCAGAACAGCACTGATTTCATCTGCCATAACAGCACCAAAATAAAGAAAAAAAAGAAAGAACAGATACATTTATTAGGGATTATTTAATACATTTACTTAATGCAATCTTGTAATCTATAATCTAATATTTTTTCAATTTAAGTATGAAGCATCAAAGCAAATACTGGTATATGTAATAAAATGATTAGGTTCATTACTTTCTGCAGAACATCTTGTTTGAATTAAATCTCAAGCATTTAAATTAAACTTAAAAAAGGTAATAAAATCAACATTTTTAACCAATTGACAGCCCTACATACAATATATATACTATAATAATAATTTAACTTATGGTAAGCTTCATTTCATTTAACAGTAACACTTTAGAACAAGGTTATATTAATAAATGTTACTATATACATATACACACACATATACATATACACATATACATACATACATATATATATATATATTTTTTTTTAGAAAAATGGAAATTGCTGCAGTAGGAGAGGCCACTTTTTTAATATATTAAAGTACCAGGGCGGCAAAAGACAAAACGTAATGCTCTTTGGGAGCGCAGCCCCTTAAGATAGTTCTGTAAGGTAATAATACTGAAAAACTTTAATGACAGATTTTGGCTGAGGGATTTTAGAAAGACCAAAACAACATTTCAGATGTTGTGCAATGTGGTCGGTCCACAAGTTTGTCCATTAATGCCCATTTTTGTTATTACATGATCTATTAAAACAACATCACACGATTTTTATTTGATGCAGATGCAGAAATTTGTTTGGTAAATGTGTTTCCCTCTAAGTATATGCAAATGCTTTTTAATGGATAAAAGTTTATCCTACTTAGTTCATGATCACATTATCAAAATGTATGTGTATCTTCACGTTTCTATTAAGCAGTTTTTATGCGATATTCCAAAATACATATAAAAAAAAAAATACGACAGAAACATAGCTAGTGTTATATTCCACGTAAATGTATAGAATAACAGTAAAGATATCTTAATGCAGATTACACATGTGTCAATTGATATTTTTTAATTTGTTCCACTCCACAACAATGCTCCTTAGCTCTGATCTTAACCTGGATTTTTGACAGGCATTTAAAAGAAACACAAAGCCACTCAACTGGACAGATCATCAGACTTGGAGAGGGTTCTACTGCTGCCAGATTTGTTCTTGTTTCCTCGGCTCATAAATGAAGAGCGTGCTTCACTAGGGCTCCAGCCGGGCAGAGAAACAGATGCTGTCTTCGAGCGACCCGGGACGTTCTCCAGAAGGTCCTGACAGCCCATGAGCCTCACGTCTAATGTGCCTGTGGATTTACAACAGAAACTACGCTCAGAGCCAAAACTCTGCGTGATTCGAGATGTAAATCACCAAACACATCCATTCTGATTAACACAAGATAATAAGTGTGCAGACAATTACAAGTATCTATTTCAAGACACAAGTGGTGGTTGCAGAGCCTTATATGGAAAGCACTATGGGTCTATAATGGTAACGAAAGCCCTCTCGTTCTCCTTCAGGGTGAAGGTCAAAGTTGTGTGTGATAAAGCTAAGGGTGGGGGAGGGTCTGCTGGGCCCGAGTGTGTTGACAATGCGAAAAGTCGAATGTAGTTTCTACATGCCTATAGCAGACAGCTGTTGTTCACCCCGCTAAAATAGGGCTGAGTGTACACTACCATGTGTTGTGACAAAAGACTACAGGGCCTGTTCACACTGGAGGGTGAAGTGAATATTTGCAGAGAACAGAAGACTATAAACTGAAACAATGCATTAATGGATCTATTCACAAAAATCAAATCAAATCAAATCAAATATGGTTAAGACAAATTCTGACCTGCCAATTCGCACAAGCGAGGCTAATTGAAAAATAAATAAAATTATAACAGTGCTGTTTAATCATGTCCCTTTGAGCAGCACTGTCACAAATTTAGCATGCTCCAAGTCTGGCTGACTTGAATGAGCAAAAGTATACAAATCATATTATGATGGTGGTATTGGAGTAAGACTGAAATCCATCAAAGCAAAACGAGAGCGCAGAAGAGAGATGAGCGTGACACGGCATGAAAGTAGCGGAGCTTTTATTATGCCAGTCGACCCCTTATCCAGTTCTTCAGGGCGTCATCTCGTGGGGAAGAAGCAGCACTATTTAATCATACTAAATACATTCTAAAATTTTAGGGTTCAGTTATGATGCTGCACTGTGCCGTCTAATAAAATGCACATCATATTAAAGTGTCTATAAAAACTATATAGGAAAATCGAGGGTGTGTGATGTCATTAGCATGGCGATACAGGACCGTTACATTAATTAAATTTGCTTATTTCCTGGAATTTGAACATTCTTCAAAACATTTGAGATAACAAGTACAAGTGAAAAAAATACATATTGTGCCTTTATTTTAGTTTTCATACAAATTAAATCAATGCACATACATAGAGAACATCAAATTTTGTTAATTTTGCATGCTTGACAACTAATTTTATTGGTTCTTGCATAAGCTCAAACATGTTTAATTGACAAAAGAGCAAAACTCATTGTTTCTCATTCAAAAATGCTCTTATAAAAGTCTAATGGCCATATTTAATAAAACATAAAATTACTCAATAAGATTTTAAAAAGTGCCTTTCTTTTAAAAGACCTATGAACATATTTTAAGTATTAAAGCTTTACTTTTAGTGGAATGGACTTTCAAAGAAGTGAAAGAAATCTCTCAAAGGTTTCATTAAACATATGTTGATTCGTATTCCAAACACACCGTTTGTTTGTTCATTCATTTGTTTGTTTATTCGTTGCACCTTCTCCTATGGCTGTTTGCAAAACTTGAAATAATATTTGCCTTTATTTTATGAATGCTAGATCATTTAAAAAAAAATATCCACCACCAATTGGACCAGAGTACATTTGGTTTTAATTTGGCCTAATAAATGTTAAGTGTCAATGGTTTTGAGATTCACTTCACTTTCGTTGTTGCTCCAAGTGTGAACAGGTTTTAGGCTATCATTTCTAAAAACCCAGCTGAAATGGTACCAGTAAAAACGAGCATTAAAACCCCTGGTCTACTATGTGACTGTGCGGTATGTGTGTTTTGTTACCGGTCAGAGCAGCAGGTTTGGCCACAGTGCTGTACTGGTTGCTGGTGAACATGATGCTTTGGCGGGGACTGTTAGGAGGGGAGGCCACCATTGCTAACTCCTCCATGATCAGATTGCCCTTTGGGTGATTTTTGGGCAGTTCACTGAGCCTCTGCTCCAGAGAAAACTTCAGCAGGTCCAGCTTCTGACTAGACTCATTCAAGCGGGCTTGAGCCTGCAAGATAAAGTTTGAGCGCTTACAAGAATATACAGACATAAATCTGGATGCAGACAAAAAAAAAGTTCAAAAGAAATGCTTTAAAGGAAATTATTTGGGAACTGTAACAGATAAACAGTGGTACATTCATAACTTTAGAAGTGTGAGTGAAAACTGACTAGTGTGTATATGTTAGACTGGGTATGGATGTACCCCCACACACTCATCATTAACTTGTGAGCCTCAGAAACCAAGGATTCAAATTTCTCTGGTCACAAATGTGGTTCTAAGGAATCTTTCTTTCTTTCAACAGTGGGAATGTGGCTTATTGTAAATCCAATGGAGAGTTCATTTTTCTTCTAAATATCAACGTACAGCTATTGAAAACATTCCATAAACAAGCCCCCCCCCCAAACAAATACTACAATATCTAAACATGTTTTCAGCATTTTAATTTATTTTCTATGTGAGATGCTCTCCCCCACAAAATCAACCAAGATTCTTTTTTTACATTGCTCTACCAGTTTTGCAACAGGAACAAATCCAAATACACATTGATTCAGCAGCTGTTATTGTAATTTACTGCTATCATGTGTTGCTAGCATGACATTTTTTCTGCCTGTATATAGACTTTCAAAACCGACAAAGAAAACTGGTTTCTGTTACACAGGACACTAATATTTTCACTGTTGCGTCCCAAAACGAAATAACTTAAAACCTCATTCATAACCACTGTATAAAACTGTACCACTCACACGATAACAAAACAATTACATGAGAAAGAACATTTAACCATTCTGTGTCATACCACAATTATGGTGCACAGTGAGAAAAGCTGTAAACATTTGCTGCTTCAGGCAACAAAAGCCATTACAAGCACACAGTTAAATGAGTACCTTGATTAAAGGGCTATGCAGACACAGAAATATATGTACAGAACATGGTGATGATTCAGCATAGACTGACCTCTGAATGAGCTTTCTTCTCTGTCACTTTTCCTGTTCCTAGCAGCTTCATCACATTTTTGGCACCATCGGCCACAGCAGACTCTATCCGGAAGTGATGTCGCAGCTCCTCTATCCTCAGGTCCAAAGGGCTGATGATGGGCTTGCTTGAAGTCACTGCCAACATCAGATTTGTGTTTTATTAGCTAAAAAAATTTCCGGCATCCATACCTGCAGTATACCAGTTGAGTCTATACAGTTGAGGCCACATAATCAGGGCTTGACCAATCAGGGAACAATACACAATAGTCCAGAAGACAAGTCAGAGAGCGTTTGCACCTCAGTTTTTTTAAAGTTTGTGTGTCAGGCCGTCTACACTGAAACAAAACACTAGTGTTTCCAAACTAAAACAGGGTCTTCAGCATTTTCAAAAGCCCAAGTATAATTCAAACGACATCAGAAAAAAACAAACAACAAAAATAAATAAATAAAATGACGTCATTTCAGACCAAATCCAGCCAAAACAATGTTCGTTTTGAACGAGAACAAAAAATAACTTAATTTAAAGTATACTGGGGCCTGTAGTATGGACCCCCTAAACATAACAAACCATTGTGCATTTAAAACGAAAATGCAGTAGTGTAAATAGGATCCATTTTGTGTGCCATTTTGTAGTGGTGTCTGAATTCTGAGTGAATGACTTCATTCCATACATTCATTCACTGCTTTTTACTTACAATGTACTCTGATTTTGAGTGGACATCTGATGTACACTAGCTGAATCGGCATTATACAAAATCCAATGCAAGATGGCAAAAGAACAAAAGAAGTAGTGCAGGCGGCAAATTTAAATTTATAATTTAAGCCAGGACTACCTTCACGAAAACACACTGAGATGCCGTATTAAGGCAACAAAAGGATGTTATTAAAAATGCTCAGCAAAGTGCATACATTTAAAAATGTTTTCAAGTCCCAGTGTGGACTGTGGAACTGCAGTCTTTCAAAAACAATGAAGCATTTGACCAATTCAGAGGACATTGCTCAGCAGTTGTTTTGTTTTGACAGAATTGTCCAAGATTAAAGTCAGTTTGTACATGCTGCAGATTTAATTTCTTCAAAGAGCAATGAAAGTTTACACAGACTAAGAAATATGCCAAAACAACAGCTTTATGTTCTCGCAAGCTTTTGCAACATCTCCACCTCACTGGTCCATTTCAGTAAATAAATAAATAAATAAATGGGGAGCCATAATCATGCAGATCAAAGCAGAATATGTCTTAATGCATGCACAGTACAGGGACAAAATTAAGAGTTGAAGTTGGAAATTCCAGTATCATTACAACACTAATATGGATTAGTGAATGAGCATTCATATACAGCATTAGAGTACATAACATTTAGCTGTAATTAAAGAGGAAATCAGCTACACCACATACCATCATTGTTCTCGTAGTTTATCTCGCTGGTCTGGCTGGCTTTGAGAATCTGCATTCGAATGAACTCTATCTTTGTCTTGCTGTCCTGAAGCATCTGTTGAGCTGCTGCAAGGAGTTTGCGGTCCTACAAATAAAGCCACAAGAGGAAAACAACAACAGGGTTCAGAGGGTTCAGAAAAAAAAAGCAATGAAGTATGCACTAAAAGATATTTATAACAAAGTGCTTTTAAATGCAAATCCATGGATCATAAACCATCAAATATGTATAAAAAAGGGAATATAGACTTTGTTACAAACAAACTTCGTTAAACAAAAATGCTGTATTATGAATAGTCAGTTGAAAAGAGCTCCATGTCATTTCACAAATGAAGATATTTTAATATACAAGATATTTGTCACTCCATTTAAGTTCCACTATCACAAAATTCAGATGATTCAAAGTGTTAATAAACAAATGTGTTAAATCAAGGTTTAATTCAAGCCTTCTGACAACATAATCACCTTATATGATGAACAATGTGTTGTAAAAAAAACAAAAAAAAAAACAAAAAAACATGTAAACTCTGATGATCAAACAATTGTTCACAGCGTATAAATTTGCCAGCAGAAGCTCAAGCATGCTTGCTTGATTCGTGAGAGCCAATGAGGTTCATTTCATGCAGCTTCCATTCATCAAATAAAGTGCCAGTGTCTCTCCAGAAGATTTGGATTAAACCATGTGGTTCACACTTTTCATCTATTTAACAATATTGTCAGAGTCTTGGGTGAAAAGACTTTCAAATGAGGGACTAAGGAGGCCAAGTAACAGATTGAAATTAACTGAATAAAAAGATGAAAGAAAATCTTGTGTTTGGAATGACATGAAGTAAATGGAGTAAATGACAGAATACTCATTTTAGAGTGAACAAACCCAATTATCTGTATTTCAAACATTTCATTTATTTGACAGTTTAAAGTTATTAAAGCATCCAAAATTTAAATTCCATCACCACATTCTTTTTGTCCCTCCTTGCTGCTTGTTTGAAGTGTGAAGGAATGTTTCCTTGTCACACACCAAAAATTCATATCCGAACAGAGCGGCCCAGGAGTCTCTAAGGACTGAACTTCCTGTAAGCAACCATTAGAGGCTGACGTTACCTTAGAGGCCTTTCCTCCGGATGTCTGAAGCAGCAAGGAACCTGCATGCAGGACTCAACGCTTGAATAAAACAGCCAATTCTTAACCGACCGGACAAAAATGCGCCCACATAATTTTGTTTTTAAAAAACAACCCAACATCAAACTATTTGTTTACCTCAAAATGAATTTTCTGTCATTATTTACTCAGGCCATTCCAAACTCATAAGACAACTGTTGAAATGATGACCTACAAGCCCATATTTCAGTAAAATTTTTAGTGGTCTGACTTATTATGAACAATTTGTTTTGAACAATGTGTTGTTTTTGATGATACTCATGAAATGATACTCATTTTGATGACACTTTTAATTTTATCTTTCCTGAATTTGTCTTTCCTAGAAAGCTTTAGTCATGTGAAAAAACCCAATCAATGGTAAGCAATCTTGTCAACAACATATTGATAAAAAAAAGCTACTATCCAATAAGATTTCCGTATCAATCAACTGTCAGTGATAGTGCACAGATTTAAAAAAAGTGATTTACTATAGTTTGAGCAAGATAATTTCCTGAATGACCATAATCTGTTAAATCAAACAGTACAACTTACAGAAGTGTACTACGTCTCATTATTGCACAATCAGTGTTTAAACCACAGAAATATGTCAATCAAACAATGCCACATTTATAAACAATGTCACATAGCACATTAAAGCCAGAAAAGCATTTCATAACATTAGTTACCAACAAAAAAAACTAGCATTTGCTGAATATATGCTATATTTCATATTCATTATATTTTCTATTGACCTCTTATTTATAGAATCAATATAAAAATAAAAACCCTTTTATATTGCTATATTTTAAATAGAAATTCAATATAAATGCATCAAAGTGAATCAGACAAGACGCTCAAAATTCTGACACTTCAAAACATTCATTAATTTTGACTTTAATCCACATATACCCCTTGATCAGTAAACATAAGCATTACTATAACAATATCTGTTTGACACATGAAAATACCATCAAGCAAATACGTTTGAGCTTCCGTGACCATATTCAATGCTTATATGTGAATAAAAAAATGAATTAATTTGAAGTAATCACGTCTTCAGAAAACTGCTCAATTCACACAGATGTACCTTTTGATCTCTTTATGAGTGTTTAAAACATCAGAGTTTTTAAAAAATGTAGGTTATTAAGTTAAACTGTTCGGAGTTTTAAAATGTGTCAGTGAACCATCCAGTTACATTTGAATGCTAAAAAAAGCCAAGTAACTAAAACAAGTTATCAAAATCTTTGAAAAATAGGCAGAAATCTCTACAGTCGTGGCCAAAAGTTGAGAATCACATAAATATTGGAAATTGGAGTTTCTGCTTAAGTTTTTGTAATAGCAATTTGCATATACTCCAGAATGTTATGAAGAGTGATCAGATGAATTGCATAGTCCTCCTTTGCCATGAAAATTAGCTTAATCCTGAAAAATAATTTCCACTGCATTTTATTGCTGTCATTAAAGGACCTGCTGAGATCATTTCAGTAATTGTCTTGTTAACTCATTATGTCAAGCTGATTGGGTTTGAATGGCAGACTTGACATGTTAAAAGGAGGGTGATGCTTGAAATCATTGTTCTTCCATTGTTAACCATGGTGACCTGCAAAGAAATGCGTGCAGCCATCATTGCGTTGCATAAAAATGGCTTCACAGGCAAGGATATTGTGGCTACTAAGATTGCACCTAAATCAACAATGTATAGGATCATCAAGAACTTCAAGGAAAGAGGATCAATTCTTGTTAAGAAGGCTTCAGGGCATCCAAGAAAGTCCAGCAAGCTCCAGGATCGTCTCCTAAAGAGGATTCAGCTGCGGGATCAGAGTGCCACCAGTGCAGAGCTTGCTCAGGAATGGCAGCAGGCAGGTGTGAACGCATCTGCACGCACAGTGGGCTTTTGGAACTTTTGGAAGATGGCCTGGTGTCAAGAAGGGCAGCAAAGAAGCCACTTCTTTCCAAAAAAAAACAAAAAACATCAGGGACAGATTGATCTTCTGCAAAAAGTATGGCGAATGGACTGCTGAGGACTGGGGTCAAAGACATATTCTCCGATGAAGCCCCTTTCCAATTGTTTGGAGCATCTGTAAAAAGACTTGTCTGGAGAAGAAAAGGTGAGCGCTCCCATCAGTCCTGTGTCATGCCAACAGTAAAGCCTCCTGAGACCATTCATGTGTGGGGTTGCTTCTCATCCAAGGGAGTGGGCTCACTCACAATTTTACCCAAAACACATCCATGAATAAAGAATGGTACCAAAACACCCTCCAACAGCAACTTCTTCCAGCAATCCAACAACAGTTTGGTTAAGAACAATGCATTTTCCAGCACGATGGAGCACCGTGCCATATAAGGCAAAAGTGATATCTAAGTGGCTTGGGGACTAAAACGTTAAAATTTTGGGTCCATGGCCTGGAAACTCCCCATATCTTGATCCCATTGAGAACAAACAAAAACCCACTAATTCTGACAAACTCCAAGAAGTGATTATGAAAGAATGGGTTGCTATCAGTCAGGATTTGGCCCAGAAGTTGATTGAGAGCATGCCCAGTCGAATTGCAGAGGTCCTGAAAAAGAAGGGCCAACACTGCAAATACTCACTCTTTGCATAAATGTCATGCAATTGTCGATAAAAGCCTTTGAAACGTATGAAGTGCTTGTAATTATATCTCAGTACATCACAGAAACAACTGAAACAAAAATCTAAAAGCAGTTTATCAGCAAACTTTGTGAAAACTAATATTTGTGTCATTCTCAAAACTTTTGGCCACGACTGTACTCTCAACTGACTGGAATCTCTGAAACCATGCCCACT
Source organism: Danio choprae (assembly GCA_903798125.1). Classification (NCBI taxonomy): domain Eukaryota; kingdom Metazoa; phylum Chordata; class Actinopteri; order Cypriniformes; family Danionidae; genus Danio; species Danio choprae. The sequence goes on along the minus strand of CAIGQW010052626.1, from coordinate 513,760 downwards.
GGAAAGTGTCCATTTCTCAACTGACAAATATCGCTACTACCTGAATGGATGCTACTATAATAACATTAGCTTAATACATGCTTAATACATTAGCTTATACAACTGAGCTCTCTGGAATGTAATACCGCAGTGTTGGACATTGATATGGACAAGGATCAGATTTGACTGTTTTGGGGAGTCCTTTATTCTGATACTTAGCTGAACATCAATAAAATAAAATAAATAAATAAATGGAATGATTCGGCTTAGCAACCTATGAAGCGCCCTAACTGTTTGACACTTTTCAGTATAGTTGTCAATCTATGCCCAGAATTCCGTGCGGAGAACAATTTGTATTCTTGCATCGCCATTTAGGCTTATGTGAAAACACAACCTGAACCGTATCTGACGAATCGAAGAACAGTTTGGTGCGATAGTGGAAAAGACGCTATATAGTGTTACGGGCAGGGCCTTGTTCAATTTTTACTATCTTAGCACGCAAAAAGAAACAGTTAGAAACAATTCTCAGAATTCTCATTTACATTTTGGAGTGCAACTAACACTTTAACGATGGTATAGGTTTAAGATGCAACTGTATGCCAAAGAATTAAAAGTAGATTATTTTTGTTGTCTGCCATCCTATTTGGTCACAAAAACCCCCCAAATCACAGCTTTAAATTCTTGAACAGAACAGTCACGCGCCAAAAGAAATGCAGGAGTATCACGTCACCAGAATGAGCCAAATGAAGTCATGTGCCTCGATGCTGACTATGTTTTCATGACAGCTTTTTGGAGAACACTAAACTGCTCATACATCTGAAAACAAGTCAGAGTGCCAAGTCAGAGTCTGTCTCCCCGTGTTTATCACTCCATATATTTCCCCCCAAACGACCATGCTGATTTAACAGAACTCTTTTGTCAGTCCAAGATGCTTATTTTAGCCACGAAGCCTCTTTAATTAACTGAGTCGCGCTTGATAAAAGGGAGGAAAGGAGGGTCAGACGCTCAAGACCAAAGTCAAGCCAAACCATGAAAGAGATTCTGCTGATACTACATGTACTGTGTCTCGATACATACATGTAGAGCAAACCAGAACTGAAGAATGATTTCCTGAGGGTGGAGAAACATAACTGAACTGTTCTATTCCAGTTCTCCTTAATGTCAGCTACACCCAAGGGGGTTACAACCATGACATTGGCATATGTGTACGAATGAGTCTGGTCCGAGTTCTTTTACCACTTTTGGAAATAGAAAGAAGAATTCACCTAATTTTAGAGGACATGTCTGTGAACATCTGTTTTCATTTCTGAGGATGAATCTTCTCCCACAAGATCTTTAAGAGATCAAACAGCTTATCTTCTTTGGGAGTTAAAGTGGAGTTTGGGGTATTTAGTGTTATTCAAAGCTGAAGTGTATTTGTAAAATTGCTTTTCCTGTGCCAGTGTAAGATGTACATCAACACATTTTAAACAGCCCAATACTGAAACATAGACTCAAGCAGTGGAGTGAGTTTGGGGCAAAATTGTCTGTATTGATTGAGAGAAAAATAAATAAAAAATAGAAACAGCTAAATAAAATCTGAAACAACAACAACAACTAAACATTACAAAAAAGTTTAAATAAAAACACACAAAAAATAAAACCAACTTAAAATTAACACAAAATAACAAGAAAAAATATCTAACAAAAAAAACAACCCAAATTACAAATATTCTTAAAAACAAAAAGAACAGAAAAAACTGAAAATAAAACCATTGAAAACATCAACAAAAATAAAATAATGAAAAAAAAGAAGAAAAAAACTAAACAATGAAAAACAAACTCAAAATAAAAACTATGAAAACCAAGAATCTTAAAAAAAAGAATCTTAAAAGGACAAAAAGCTAAAAAAAAAAAGTTATCCAAATGACTGTTCTTATCACAGGCGAACATTCATTCATTCATTTTCTTTTTTGGCTTAGTCCCTTTATTAATCTGAGATCACCACAGCGGAATGAACCACCAACTTATCCAGCTTATGTTTTACGCAGCCGATGCCCTTCCAGCTGCAACCCATCACTGGGAAACATCCATACACACTCATTCACGCACATACACTACGGGCAATTTAGCTTACCCAATTCACCTATACTGCATGTCTTTGGACTTGTGGGGGAAACCGGAGCACCCGGAGGAAACCCACGCGAACACGGGGAGAACATGCAAACTCCACACAGAAATGCCAACTGACCGAGCCGAGGCTCAAACACAGGCGAACATATTAGTCTACAAAACAAACACACCACAGTTCCACTAAAGACTGGTTATTACCTTGGAAGAGCCGTTGGAATACATCTGTATCATATTTTCCGCTCCTTGTTTGACTTTGAGCTCGATGTCGGCCTGCTTCTTCAGAGCGGCCAGACGATTGCTGTTGGTAGACATCCGGGTTTCACTCTTGGGGGTGTCTGGAGTTAGTGGGTACTCTAATATTGAACAAACACAAAATCAACATCAAACAGTTAATAAAACAGTAAAACAACAATAAATATAGCATGTTTGGAATGCGGGAGGAAATGTATACAAGTTTAACTAAGCCTCATTGTTCCTTGAGGGCAGGTAGGAAAGGTTAAATGCATAAGAATTATGTGAATAGTATTCTTGAGACCAGATTTACTAACCGCTTGGATTTTGGCATTAAAACAGTACTGCCAGACTAGGGTGTAGTTCTTATTGTAAAGGACAAAGTCTTTGTTTGAGGTGTAGAAATAAAACTGACAACTCAGACTAAAACTCTGGGAATAAAATCAGCCATAAAAAGCCCCAGGTTAATATGCACAGTGATTATCTAGCCTATGATTAATAAAATATATTTTTATGTTACTGCTTAAAGGTGCCCTATAATGAAAATCTGGGTATACCAAGGCATAGTTGAATAATAAAAGATCAGTAAATGGGCATAGCCTCAGACACCACTGTTTCCTTGTTCTCATGTAAATTCCACGAGTGTAAAACCCCAGTGGAAAATGGGCCAATCAGAAGACTAAACAAACTGTGACGAGACTCACAAGCCATGCCCTCCTCATTTGCATGTATGCCTACTTTAGGTCATAGATACACTTAATAGATGCAAAATGAAGATATGCAATGTCAGCTTGCATCATCAAGGCTGCATCTAGATGCTATTGCAACTGTCATCTGATCATGTAGAGATTGATATTAATTCCTGGCTATGTTTTCTTTGACTTTAGCTTCAAAATAAAACGCAATACATTTCTATCACTCTCTTTTTCAAGTTTAATTATAATTTAGCCTTTATCTACAACAGATCTGGTGATTGGGTTACTCTGATTGGGTTCATATTTGTTCAGCGTACGTCTTGCTCTGTGTGTGTGTGTGTGTGTAAGAGTGTCACGTCAAAGCGAAGCTCATAAATATTCACGACACAATCCTTATATGGTCAATTATGGGCTTTCTGATTCTATGGGTATTTTATAGAGTAATAAATGAGCATATAAAACCGTGGAGTTCTGGAGATTATTTGAACCTGCCGAAGCCATAAACCTACTATGTAGACATCAGAGAACAACTTAACTTATTAAAGGTGTTGTATGTACGTTTTTGACTCTTCTAAAGCATAAAAAAATACCATAATATGTTTGCAAATATTTAAGAAACATGCCAAGTAAACATTCTTGTTCATCTGAAAAACAACGCTAAAGTCTGATATTCTGCTTTGAAAATGTGCGTCACGTGCCGGAACGACTGTCTTTGTTTTGGTTTTTTGGACAAAAACTCCTTTTAGTATGGAAAATATTTCTTCTATCGCATGCCATTGATTTTAGTTCGAAAACAGTTCAAATCACCCTTAAATCAGCCTTTAGGCTCGATAATCAGGCACACTAATGTCAATCTGACAACCTGCGCTTGCGTGCACTCGTCAGAGGAGGAGCCGAGTTAAACTGTTTTGATCCAGGAGTGCAATACCTAGTTTAACCACTGGGTGTCAAACTTACATACTACACCTTTAAACCAATGCAGTATATGGCACCTATAACGTATATTATAACATAAAGAACATTTAACCTCAGAGCCAAAAGCGCAACTTGTTTAAACTTGTATCAAAATATTATGAGGGAGATTTTGATCTAGCTTTAGCATTTGATGAGATGTGTAATAAACACAACTGACAATGATATAATGACACCCGGAGAAGGACTTGTGCAGGCAGGAAAAATGCAAATGTTCTCTCAGGTGACAGTGTGCCAGTTTCTCAAAGACTCTCTGTGAGAACAACTAGGCCATCATGGAAAGACTTGCACAAGATTGAGCAAACACAAACACGAACAGAAAAACCCTGGCAAAACTGGATTCTCCATTTTAAATACGTAAAGATGCTTCTCTTTACCTAAACTAGCAATACTGAAATGATCAAATTAAGTGAAGTTAAAAATAAACTTTAAATAGATAATTTTGTTATTTTGTCACTGCAAAGCTCTCTCTCACACACACGCAAACAAGCATGATGTACACCTCAGGTTTGTTTTATGAATAGCTGAGGTTCAGAATGATGAGATCATCCACTCAAGTTCTGACAAGAAAACGTAACCACAAATTATACACCTGTGAAGGTAAGATGGAAGCCCCGTTTCTGACAGCTCTGTCATGACATATCGAAGCCTAAACATTCATTTGAATGAAAACGAAATGTTAAATGTTAATGAATAAATATATCCACTTGTACACATTCAGTGCCCTTAACATAAAACTCAACATGACATGCATCAATAAATCCACTGTTTTAATGACCACACCAACAACCACATTATTAGATGAGATGTGGACATTTCCTGATATCAAGAAGTTATATAAACTACTGGAAAGGGCACAATAACTATTTTTTGCTAACGAATGTTAGTTTCGTCAGTTTAAGTCACTCATTATATACTGATAGTATATGACAATATACAGAATATACAAATATAGTAGCAGAAAGATAGTACACTCTTTCAAAAAACACAGGACATTTTATTCTTAATATGTAGACATTTGAATCTGAAGGTGAAAAAAATATATATCCTAAACAAATAAATAATTAAACAAAACCAAGTAACATTTAACAAAGTCATTTAAACTTTTAAATTGTCTCACACAGAGACACCTTTAATTGATAGACAGATTTTGCGAAAAGAACACCAACATGTTTACCATCTGGGGCAGTATCTTTCTGTGTGCTTAATGGTTGCATATCTTTCACTCAGTGATGGCTCTACACCGGGGCTTGGGGTTGCTGTAGCCCTATCAGTATTTTGAATAGACTAGTTTTTGTCAGAACACATGACTATTTAAAGTGCCCATATTATGGATTTTTGAAAACAACTTTTCATGCCATGTATAGCACAGCTTTAAGTGAATGAAAACATCCAGTTCTACATCTAAAAGTGCATGGTGTATGAAGTTCTTGTATTTCTAAAAGAAAGAGTAGACTCAGAGTTGTTAATATGAATTGCAATCCAACTAGATCTTTACCAGAATCATTGTGACCCAAATGTTGTGTGCGCAGAGCATAGAAAACTTGAACCCCCTTCCTTTAAACATTGAAGCAGATTGCAAGGCATGGGATTGCATTATGACCTTGATTATGACACAAAGATGCACTGAGGAAAAAAAATGGATTGCCTAAAGTTGAGGCTGTGAGAATTAAATTTTTTTAAAGTAAGTTTCCCAACAATACCACAGTATAGCTCCAACCTTGTGAGGTTCCTGTCATTATACTGATGACTGCTACAGCAACCTAGAATAAGGCATTTGTCGGCCGTTTGTGGTAAAAGAGAAAACCAGCACCAAAGACTAGGTGTACAAGGGGCCATGTTTATTTGGTCCAGCATCTTCTTTCTCCGAATCGCAACCTGTAAGTTTGATTCAAATCCCTGTCTCCTTATTTCCTCTGTAGCATGCAATAAATATGTATTTAGTTGTGTGTGCTTGCTTCGTGAAGCTTGTAGGTCTCTGGTTAAGCGGTTACAGCAGCTTTCACACCGGACAGCGAAATTCACTCATTTTTAATTGTTTGGACATGTCAACCAAAGCTCTCACACAGCAGATCAAACCTCTGATCATCTTGCACGCATAGTTCAAAATAGGCCACTGTGTCGAATAATACTGTATGTTTGTCTTTATCGCTTAGAGATATGAAGAATAGAGCAATACACTGGTGTACAAATTGCAGTGCTTTATCAATATGGTCCTGTATTGGGCTCACACATATATAAGCCATTATGGTCATTCTATTTCTGACACATGCTGCACACAATAGACCAATCACAACAGACTGGGTCATCAGACCGAACACCACAGATTAGCATCACACAAACGATGGGTTTGGAAAAAAGGTGAACAAACCATTGTTGGTAAAATAAGATAAATGACACGAATGCATATTAGCAAGTTGTTGGGGACTCCCAAAACCAAAATATGAACCTTACGTAGTTCATAATAGGGACACTTAAAAATAAAACAAAAAAATGGTGAAAAACTTGACTACTTACAATTAAACTATAATAAAAGAAAATACTTTTACACAAAAATATGTACATTTACATCTCTTTGAATTATGTGCATACGTCCAACATATACAAAAAACATAATCAGTGCTAATGCTTGCAGGGATGTCTTATTGAACACTAATAACCAAATAAATGAAATAATTGCCAGCTATCACTCCATGATTAGCTAGATTACACGTTTATAGTTTGATTATGAAACAGGCATGTTATTAAAATCAGGTTCATATGTATAAATGTGATCATTCGTTTAGATTTTAAATTTATTTCACTTCACCTTGTGGAAACATGAACACAATTAAATCTTCCACAGAGAAGACAATGCTCTCCAAGATTGACATGTTAGGATTTGTTCATTTTATGTTCATGTTCATTTGTGTTAAAAAAACAAAACAAAAAAGGCTTACAGTGCTTCTCTTGTAGTGATTTTGTACATTGACTTTGACTTTTTAATGTTTAAAGCCAAAAAGAACAGAAAAAAAAAAATACACCAATTATATATTTCCACAATGATTTGTGTTGTTGTTTACAAAGTGCTTAGGTTAGCCATATTAGGCCAAAATAGAGTGACAGTTGATATCAATCACATAAGTTTTCTCAATTCAACATGTAGATTCAGCTGCATCGGCTGTCAATGAAAGAAAGCACACTAATTGGCTGTTCAGATATGAATCAGAGCACAAGAACAAAAAACTGAAGAGACAAAACTAAGCAAATGACACATGCGAGTAGGGAACACAGAAGCTAGATGTCATCAAAATTCTAAGTGAAAAAGATTATCAGAAAATCAAACATATTTACATAAGTGAATCCCTCTCTTTTTTATAAATGGGTTCAAGCACACATCACACATGTTGTTACTACTGTAAATGATAAGATATTGCCCATTTCTAGCAGCAATTACGGTGAAAATTGTATGTAAATGTTTATGATTTGTATGTGTGCAGCACTAGTTCTGGTTTCCCTTTGTGAAATCACAATATTGTTTTCACATGACATCATTATATATATATATATATATATATATGTATATATATATATATCTATATATTATATATATCATATTGTTTCTGTTTTATGTTGTTTATAATTGTTTATAATTGTTTTTGCTCAAAGTCCAAAAACTGGCTGAAAAACGGAAGAAAAGGTGGCATGTAATAAACATTTTTTCAATACATCCATGTGTATAAACTTTTTTTTTATGCGATAATTTGTTTGACAGCACCAATAAAGATTATAAACAGGCCAAGCTAGGTTTATAAATATGTTAATGTGTTATAAAAATAAGATACAAACACCACCACACTTTTACAAAATCCAGGAGAATATAAATAACGTACCCTGCCATGTAGTCTGTCTTGTTTTACAATAATCCAAGACTTTACTGGCGTTTTGGCAGAACAAACAACCGTAATGTTAACATGGAGATGGGCAGCAGCGGTGATTGTTTGTTGATGGCAAGTTCATCGACAGAACAAAAAAGAAATGCAACCCTTGCAACAAAACTAGACGGTTATTATTGTGGAGCAATTTTCCCCCCTTACAAAAATAATTAAATAATAATGTAAACTATGCGTCCACGCTTTTGTATGCTTTCATCTGTTATTTCGTGATGTCTGGAAGATATCCGCTAGGGAAAAAAAAAAAAAACTATAGTAATTTATAATAAAATGTTTTTGAACCACATAGTAAAGTGTATAATGTGTACAACTCTTTTTTTTTTTAATGAATGCTACAGAATACTATAGCATAGTGAACTGATAAACTGTAATACCGTATAATTATAGCGTAGAAAACTGAAGCCTATTGAATTTATTACTACAGTTGTGTTGTACCACAGCAACACTATAATTACTACGACTATATTTACTATAATTAGTATTTTTTCATTTAACAAAATAGTTTATACAGTATCTACCGCCTCAATGACAGGCAAATATATTTTAATTCAGTAGAAAACTCGGCCCTCTTCATGATATAAGGCTCATGGCCAATATATGTGGTTATTTTCTATTTATATCTCCTTTGAAATACGGACTTTCCTCTATGTCTCTACGTGACTGCAAACAACCTATACAGACTATTGCAACCTTCAGGTATGGGTGTCATCTGATTGGTCTGTTCACGCACAGCTTTTTGATCCAGACAGGACAGCAACTGCTGCAGCAACTTTGTTGGCATCCGTTGGGCGTGTCCTGGGCTTTAAATTTATAAACACACTTGATTATGGACCCAGCGATTTACAATCACACTTAAGGCATTTGTAATAATAACTTTGCATGATTTGGACCAAGAATTAGATGTACAGACAATTGACAAGACAAAGGTTCAATAGTAATAATAATAATAATAATAATAATAATAATAATAATAACAATAATAAGCAAACAGACAAAAAGTCAAACAGAATGTGATGACTTTTACTGTAAAGAAAACTAGTATAGTTTCATTTATATATTTGGTCATTTTTATTTGTACTTGTATTGAAAATTCAACCAAAACCCAGCAATGTTGATGGGAATTCCTCATCTAATTATACTGAGATTTAGGATATTCAAAATAACCTTATCTAGAACAGTGACTCCTATTTGTAAACACATAAACCCTCCTGAAGTTTGGAGACTGAATCACTGGATTATGAAAAGAGCAAACCAACTGGCCCAGATACATTCTATGCATTTCATCAACATGCAAGCAAACTTACTACAATCTCCTTAACAATTTACACAAGAAAGAAAGTAAGAAAGAGAGAGAGAGAGAAAGAAAGAGAGAGAGAGAGAGAGAAAGAGAGAGAAAGAAAGAAAGATTTTATACAAATACAAGTCAGTGATTTTGTTATTAAGTGTTTGTGGAACCAGGAAAGGCCTCAGATTTGCCATGGGTGTCCCACTACTAATGCCAGGAAAGACACACTTCCTGTCCTAATTCTCCTCTAATCCCTCCATCACCCTCCCCCTCTTGAAGATGACCAGGTTGCTTTTGTATGTGCAATAAAAACACACATCCAAATGCACCACACTGGAAACACACCCTGAATCGAAAATTCCAAATGTTTAGGCTTGTTCTAAATATTCAATACAAACTTTGAGGCCAAATACAAGAGTGTTTACTTTTCACTTGTTTGATTGATCATACAGTTATAATAGAAAATCATTACTAAAATGTACAAATGAATAGAATAACAGGAATTTCAGTTTGAAATAGTTTGTAGTAATACGTTAATGATGATGATTTAATGGTAAATTAATGAGGTAAATTGTGAGTCATGTATGAGCTGACATTCTTTTGATCTTGTATGAAATTGTAATAATTCTGATGACATCTCAAATGACGATAACCATAATCTGTAATCACATTATGATGCAGAGCAAAGCATTATTTAGAATGACTGAAACATGACTAAAATAATGTTTTTGTTGACTAAAACTATGACTCCTAGACTTTGTCAACCAAAACTTGACTCCACTAAAAAACAGAATGTCCTGACTAAACATTATAAAGCCAAAAAAGACATTTTAGATACGATTCAAATCAAAGGCGGGTAATGTGATGCTTAATATTTTACTTATCAACCAAAGTTAGACGAAACCATTTTCACATCATTTGAAAAACACACTAAGTGTCTGATACAACCTTTGTTATGTCACTTTCACATTAAAAGCCGTAGTTCACCCAAAAATGATCTAAACACTTATGAATTTCTTTCTTCTGTTAACGACAAACCAATATATTCTGAAAAATGTGGGTAAAAAAGCAGTCATTGAAACATCCATAGAAACAAAAAAATATGATGGAAGGCAATGGCTTTTTTTTCCATTTAATTTAATTCATTTATTATTCTTTTAAGAATAATAAAAAAAATGATCTTAAGGGTATTATGATCTCTTTAACTTCACTTAAATAACTTAAACTTTTTGTAAGGGCACAAATGATCCCAAAAATGAATATATAAACTAAAAAATACCCAGTAGGTCATATTGCAGTTGACAATGATTACTAAACCATCGATTAAGGCTGGCCAAATTAAGATTTTAAATAAGATTGTGGGTGTGATCTGGATGTCCCAACATTCAGATGGTTTTGAATCCGCCAATGACCCAAAGCCCTTGATGTGATTTTCTTGTTCAAAAAATTCTTAATTGTGTAAATTCCGGCCTTTAAAAATGATTTTAGAGCTGCTGATCAAGTCAATGCCTTTCTGAATCCACAACAGCAGGTATCTCACACAGGACATAAACAACAGTAAGATGCCATTCACACACAACACGTCTTTGCATCTAATAAACGCAAGATATTAGATGAGCACTCAGGAATATTTTTTTTTGTAAACAAATAAAGTAGTTGCCATGCAAACTTGCTACTGTAAACAGAAGCCTGCAATGTTTCTTCTGATTGGTTCACTGCTTTGGAACCCTACATTGATGAATGACACTGTATAAGAGTTGAAATTATTTTAGCACTAGACTTAACCAGTAACGAATACGAATAATTTTTTACAATTTAATAACTTTGTTTAAATACACATATCTATAATTCCCTGACTTTTTCAAAATATGTGTATATTACATTCTAACATTGTTACTTTATTCAAATTACAAAACACAAAAGAGTTCTGAATATTTCTCTACCTAGAACTACCACAGTGGTCAAAATGACCATTTAAGTGTCTGCTATTTCCCCCCCGTGACTTTAAATATGCATGCCTCTGTTGCGTATCAACTTCCTGCTAACAAAAACATAACTTTCTGTTGGCAATAACACAATTTTACTACAGATATGTCTTTCAAAACAGCATATTCAGTGCTGCGAAAAAGCCTCCTTCCCTGCTTGTGAAAGGGAAAATGAAAGTGAGACACTGACATTTGCGGGTGGTCTAATGCAGTGTTTCCCAACCCTGTTCCTGGATGCACGGCAACAGTACATACTTTGGATGTCTCCCTTATCTGACCCATTAACTTCAGGTTTTTGTTCTGATGAGTTGATTCAGGTGTGTTTGATTAGGAAGAGGTTGAAAATGTGAACTGTTGGTGTGCCTTCAGAAACAGGGTTGGGAAACACTGGTCTAATGTAGCCTAACTATACATTTATAGGCTGTATTACCAAAAAGGGTTTTAGGATGATGACTTCAGTAAATATGACAGACTAAAAACACTGCACTCTTGTATGAAGTGCTGCAAAAAATGCAAGACGTGAGTGTAATGGTAACACAATTGTGCATCAAGTGCATTTTTACACAGAAAACAATGGAAGATTAGCACATTGCAATGGAAAACGTGCTTTGTGTGAATGGACTACACAGACCTTAGTGAAGCACATTACATGATTTATTTCAGTATTTCCCATAAATTACCATAAAGTTTGATTCTCAAAATAAATGAGATGACATAGCAGGCTTGCTTTCTGTATGCGGCATGCTTCTATAGCTGAAACGCAGCAGCCACAAATGTCACAATTTACATATCTGTGGAATCACCACTATGAAATCATTACTATAGTCGGCATGTATGTGGTCACAGACTGGCTGTCTAGTGTGTGCCTCTGGAGAATTATAATTTTAATATCAACTGAAACTGACATCATGTCGGTGATCTCTTGCAGTTTCAATATGTGAAAAAAACAATAAAAAAACGTATCCATAGTGTCAAACTATGCAGATGGCGCTCTGTGGTACAGCAGAAATATGAACAGTGTCCTGAGTCATAGCTGCGCATCTGGTGTGCAACCCCTTTAGTCTTTTGACTAAAAAGCCAATTAGGTTTACATTCATATTTTAGCCTTCTGAACTCATTATAGTTTTAATCAACTTAATTTCATGAGATTTTAGTTGACTAAAATCTAACCATTTAAGTTAAATTATAATATTATTTTCTAATTTATCTATAATTTAAGATAAAGGTATACTCTTGGAGAAAAGACATGAATAAATATTACATGAACAAAAATCATATTAGGGTTTGGACAATACAGGCACATTGGGCCTAAATAAAACACCTAAGCTAAATATAGCATTCTTTATTCTTTCAGGTTATATTTATTTTCATATATATTTAATTTTTATGATTATTTTCATGATATCCAAATCTAAAAATAGAAAAGCAGTTAAAACGGTTAATATATGCTCCTTCTTTAACATTTTCTGGATAAAAAAAAACATGTATCTGTGATAAAAGTTCATTTAATAATTTATAGAAATAGAAAACTTTTAAATATATGTCCAATTTATATGCAAGTTTATTGATGGTTATGTACCCTCTCCTCGCTTTTGTTTTATTTATTCATTCATTAATTAATTTTATTTAATTTTATTATTTCTTCTTTAATCCTAGTTAAGACGTAGAACATACGTTTGTTGTAAAATGTAACAGTTTGTGCTATAGTTCTTGTTAATAAAGCATTTAAAAATAAAGAAAGCTCTTAGCTTTTTAAATTATTTATTTTTTTTATTTTATTAAATTATTTTTTTGTTTAATCCTAGTTAAGACATAGGACATACATTTGTTGTAAAACGAAACAGCATGTGCTAGTTCTTGTTAATAAACATTTAATAGTAAAGAAAGCTCTTAGCTTTTCTTCTGCTCTTTTTTTTTCTTTATAAATTGTCACTGTTAACAAAGAGTCACACTGTAATATATGTCATAACCCGCAATGCCTTGAGCATATCATGACACATATAGAGAAACTCATCTATGCATGTCATATTGTTCTTTTTGCATTCATTTATGATTAACTAACTTGGGGATCGTATTATACTATTGCAGTGTTATCAATAGCACAATTAACAGGGAAATAAAGACACCCATGCAACTAAATGAATGTTCTTCCTTCTATAATTAGCTGGTGGTTCAAGCAACTGTTTCAAAATGTAAATGTGAGCCTCTTGTGTAAGCACAAATACTGTACAAAACCTTCTATTTTTGATAATCCTTTAAACCCCTGGCAAATCATTATCATTGTTCTTTGTTGTGGTGATTTATTTTTTCAGCAATATATTACAGGGTAGAGTAATACCCTTGGATAACTGTTGTTTTGGATACAAAGCCCTTGGTTGTACAACCACAGCAGGGCAAAAAAAAAAAAAAGTACTGTGGTTGTACAGTACCAAGATCTTTGTCAGGTTAAGACAGTAATAACATGGTACTTCAGTGCAAACCGTATATACAGGTGTTACTTACATGGTATGCTGAAGTACTACACAAAAACATGGTATTATTATTATTATTATTATTATTTACTTTGGCCATTTTATTTTTTAAAAGACTAGTTTTGGAATAAGTCCACACCACAATTTCACAAATGACAATTCTGATTTAAAAACTTCAAACAAATCACAACATAATGTAATACTGAAAGGTTAAGACTTCATACAGATTCAATCACTTGTTTGTCATTCAGGAAATGTTCAGGATGTTGCAATTACATAATTGAACATACATTTGTATATATTGTTGTTTAATTATTTAAGTGCACGTAAAAAAAAATAATAATAATAAAATATTATTCCTAGTTCATGTATTCACTCTCAAACCATCCATGATGTAAATGATGCTTTTTTTTTCAGTGGATCATTAAAGAATAATTTTACCTGAAACCATGGTCCTTATTCTTAAAATGCAAATCAATGTCAATGTGTCAAAAGAACATAAAGACCAAACAAAATTGTTTCCCTGGCGATACATTAAGGTCTTATAAAGAAAAAAACAATCAGAATGTGCATTATACTGAACATTTACATTATATACAACAATATTTTCCTTACTCCAAAAAAAGTATGTTCATGCTAGCATGAAAGTAGAAATTTTTTAATTTCCTTTATTTTTTTTTATTATTATTATTATTATTATTATTATTATTATTATTATTATTATTTTAACTATCAAAGTGCTGCCAGCTGCTGATTTGCATTTTATGCTTTTTTTATAAATCAGGAACAGTTTCAGCAAAAAAAAAAAATAATATTAATAATAATAACAACAACACCACCACCACCAATACCAATACAAATACTACTAATAATACTGTAATGTTCTGCTGAAAAAAATAAAAATTAACTATTCAATTTAAATTAGATAAATATTTATACCTGAGGGTGAGTAAATTAACAACAAATCAAAATTTGACAATATAGCAAACCTCAATTTTAGATGCCTTGGGATGAGTATTAACAATAAATATTCATTCTTGGCTAAACCTTTAAATTGCTGAAAACATCTCATGAAATCATATTATTTGTCACCCTAGTGCTATGACCTAATCATAAAACATGGTAATACAATGGTGCTTTTCTGAAAAATTTGCCAACAATTAAAACAACAACAACAACATAAAAATATATAATAACAACAACATTAATAATAATAATATTAATAATAATACTAATAATAATAATAATATCATCTGTATACAAGGGATCTGGATCATGATGGAGGAATAAAATCAGCCATACCTACAACCTCCTCAGGGTCCTTCACCACTATGTGTGCGTTCAGTTCCTGAAGCTCCTGGTGCAGCTCCTCCACCTTCTTGTTGGACTTTTTCAGCATGTTGTCCACATACGCCAGACTCTTCTTATCAGTGGTGACCTTCCTCAGGTTCTCAGCTCCTTCTTTGATCTTCAGCTCTTTGCGGATCTCTCGCTTTATCTGGTCCTTGATCTCATCCAGCTTTTGTTGGACCATCGTGTCCGAGAAGTCTACGTTTTGGTCGAGATCCAGCCGCCCCGAAACCATCGGACCCCGAGCATCGTTCTGAGCAGTGCGAGAGAGAAAAAGATAGCAGAAATGTTTACAATTATCCGAGGCATTCAATGACATGCAATGCATCCTGGAATGCAGCAACATTCTCAAGATGCAACGCAATGGCAAATTCTCAGAGTAATAAGTGGTTTGCATTCTGTGAGTAATATCTTTCTACGCTGCAGAATGATGGGAATTCACTTTCACATACACAGTGGTGGTGCATATAATGATCCGCTTCAGGTTGTTATGCAACGGAATAAAGCACTAGTTAATCAGCTTGAGGAGACCCAGACATCTCACAAGAACAATGGAACACCTTCACACAAGCACAAGGGTCAATAACAAACAACAGTGAACACACACACACACACACACACACACACACACACACACACACACACACACACACACACACACACACACACACACACACACACACACACACACACACACACACACACACACACACACACACACACACACACACACACACACACACACACACACAC
>CAIGQW010052626.1:483213-497595 GCA_903798125.1 Danio choprae | reverse complement strand
ACACACACACACACACACACACACACACACACACACACACACACGATAGCTTAAAGTGTGTAAAAACTTTTAAAAATATACTCTATTTTAATTTATTTATTTTTGGCTCTGAAAAAGTACTTTGGTGAAGCCAAATGAAAATTACCTCATATTTATGATTTCTTTATTCTGTTGAACACTAAAGAATATACAACCTCAATTGAGGAAAAATTTACTTTGACTTGTATTTAGACAATATGAACACAAAATCGTTCATGTTTTGTCTGGTCAAATTTATTACATTTGTAAATATATATCCTTTCCTGTCATTCAGACCTGCAACACATTGCAAAAAACTTGGCACAGGAGAAATTTATGGCTAGTAATCAGGTAAAATTGTTAAATAATGATATTATTTGAAACGGGTGATGTCAACAGGTGATTGTAATTATGATTTGTTACAAAAGCAGCATCCAAGAAAGGTCCTTTAGGAGCAAAGATGGGCTGAGGATCGCCAGTTTGCCAACAAATACGTGAGAAAATTAAAATGTTTAAAAACAATGTTCCATAAAGAATAATAGGAAGACATTTGGATATTTCACCTTCATCAATGCATAACATAATAAAAGAAGGAATCTGGAGGAATTTCAGTGCGTTAAGGACAAGCCCAAGCTGAACAACCATGATCTCCAATCCCTCAGGCAGCACTGCACCAAGAACTGCATCATTCATCTATAAGCGATATCACCACAAGACTACTTTGGCAAACCTTTGTCAAGTACCACAATACATAGTTACATCCACAAATGCCAGTTAAAATACTACTGTGCCAAAAGGAAGCCCTATGTTAACAGTGTCCAGAAGCGCCGTCGACATCCACTCGTATAATTTTTAACTGACAAAAGAAAATGGTATTTCTAAATCTAAATCTGATTTCTTTGGTTTGACTAATTCTTTTAAAAATGTGAAATGTACTGGAATAAACGATGCAATTATAAGGTGAATGTGTTCTAAACACATTTACTTAAAAGAGTAGAGACTTGATAGTTAAATGCTTAATTATTCTGATATTATCACTATTACTGGGTTACCAATGTTACGCATTTAGCATGCTAACATGTGCTAGCTAGCTAATACAACCTAATAATTCAGTCACGTGACAGAGAAATATATAAAACTGAATAAATTAATTCTCTAAGGGATCCATATAAAACGAATTAAGAGTGCTTAATTTAGCTACTTAAAACTGACTTCACATTTATACGGTGTTGTGCTTTGTGTATCACGTGACCAATTGATGTGGGCACAAACATTTTTTTTTACATTATTAATTAATAAAACTAAATTGACGTTGAATCTAATAGCTGCATAAATGCCACTATTGTCTTCATTTGAGCCGCTTACTAGGAAACACATGGTTTCAAAAGTGACAAATTTTGTAACATGATCTACTTTTCATCACTACAAAGCTGCTTTGAAACACTCTGTATTGTATAACACATAAAAAAAAAAATAGATGTGACCTTTCTAAAAAAAAAAGCTAAACAATCATCTTGCATTAAAATGAGCATGCATGTCACTGACCACAAAACAAATGCAACATTATTACCCACATCAGAACAGGATATGCTTGTTAACAGAATGACAAAATTGCTCTAATTTACAATCATTTACAAATTATTTACAACCATTAGGATGGTTTGTTCTCATCCATCTGACAAAAGCCAGACACCAAAACAAGTTCAGCTGAGAATCATGTTCCACCTCAGGTCAGATGAGTAAACAACCTTGCCAACAGCATAGCCTGTAGTTCCTAAAGTTCACACAAACATGCCCGCGTGGCGAATGAGAAGACCCCTCCTGAGAGAGATTTATGGACATACAGCATTCAGAGCATGTTATCAGCAGGGTGGGGTCAGAACACACAGAACACTGACTGAGGAGACCAACTGCTTCAAATCAACTAAATGTGGCCACACAGAGCGGAAAAAAGCGGTGTGATTTAAACTAGAGGCTTCCTGCAAAAAAAGGAGAGTATAAATGTCTGAAAGGTCAGCACAAGCTTTATAGTGCAACAGTCCATAAATCGTGAAGCTATAGCCCTTATCTAGAGGATATAATGCCAGGATGAGGCTACATCTACATTAATCTGCATTTTCATTTCAAAACACAGTCCATACTAGCACTTTCTATAAGTTATTCATTCACACTGAAACGCACTAGGGGTGGGCTCTATACCGATATAAAAGTGAATAGAGCAATTCCAGCATTATGGATGCGACATTTGCAGTAAAAACATAAAATGTAAATTTAAAGTGAATGTATATTTTAAGAGCATAACCGAAACGTCTGTTTATATTTTTTAAATCAACTAGCCACAGAGTTAAGGGATCAGAACATATGCGTTTGTTAGCGTGTTTTATATTTTAATAGAGAGAAATAAACATACGCTATATGGACGTGACCAAAAAAGTATGCAGATTTACAGTAAACAACATCATTTGTTGAAATTATGTTAATTAAACTGCACAAATCAAAAGAAATTATGCTAATAAAAATGGATAAGAGCTGTCTCTCTATAGAACAAAAAATATCAATTTGATTTTATTTGGCATTTATGAGGTATGGATGTGACTGATGTGCAACTGCTGATTGTGTGATTTTAGTAAACAAAATATAATATTTTGAAAACGTTGACAGAGACGTTTGAGTATTTGTACAGTACTGTAAAATACAAACTTACACAAACAACTTAGAAAAGTTTTCACTAAATTAGCAAAAACCTTATTTCTTTCATGGCAACGTTGACGTGCATGGAATTGCTCAATACCTGTATTGTCATAAATGTCGTTGATATCATCTTAAATTCAGATATTCATTCATTCATTTATTTATTTATTCCTTAATTTTCCTTCGGCTTAGTCCCTTATTTATCAGAGGTCACCACAGCGATATGAATCGCTAACTACTCTAGCATATGTTTTTGCAGCGGATACCGTTTCAGTACTGGGAAACACCCATACACTCTCACATTCACACACACACGAGGAGAACATGCAAACTCCACACAGAAATGCCAACTGGCCCAGCCAGTACTCAAACCAGAGATCTTCTTACTGTGAGGCAACAGTGCTAACCACTGAACCACCATGCCAGCCATTCAGATGTTCAAAAAATTCTAATTTAGCATTTATTAATGATGCACTAAATGTTTGGCAAAAACAACAACATATGTTATACTCATATCGCCCAGCCCTAAAAACGCACAAAATAATGCCTAAAATCATCTTAATCTCTATATATTAAATGTAATAAAAGCTCACTAAGATGATACAGAAAGACCAAATATAAAGTTCTCCTACAGTTGTACTGTCAACTCATTTTATTTGCAAAATATCCCTAATTGGTCACTTGCTTGAGTCAAAAGTTGTACTAAACCCATATTCTTAACTTCCCTGTGAGAAAAGAACTGCGAGTTTCTATATTTGGTGGAAAGTAAAATGACTATTGAATGAATAAGAATGTGACATGGCTAAATGTGTCATTTTCAAATACCAGCATTTTCACAGTAAACAAAAAGGTAAATGTGTAAATATTGTAATGACTGCTTACCAGACAATAAAGAACCAGTTGTGATGTAACAATGAGCCAGTTGAAAACGAATTCAAATCATGATTCAGTTGGAGTAGAAGTGAATGGAGGAGTACTGACTGTTTTCACTGGTATTTTGTTCATCTTCTTGCCTCTGAACGATACATATTAAAGTAGTGTTGATAAGTGCACTGCTGCTTTGTTTACAGAATATCACTGCTGATCATAAGGGTTATAAGCCACACTTTGATTAAATGAAGAGAATGCTTTTATACATGTAACTTATTTGATTTGGGCTTTGTTTTAAAATTTGAATTATATTTCAATTTCACAAACAAATGTGCAGCAATAGTTTAACAAAAGGCAGTCTTGTGATTTGCTGTAGGTTATATTGTCTTCAATCTAAAAAAAAATAAATAAATAAATAAATAAAAAATAAAAAAGTTGAGAAAATCGAATTGTGAAAATCATGAATCATCGAATCACGAGATGAGTGAACTGCTACATTCCTAAGAACCAGTTCTTTCCAAACTGATGATTCCACAGAGTGCATTGGGAGCAGTAATAGATTCAGAAGTCTCTCAAAACATTCCTACTCAAAAAAGTACTCAATCCTCGCACTACGTAACTGCCTCATGTTTTCGACACAGAACTCAGAGTTTACATATTTGCTTAAATGTAATATGAATGAATGTCACAACTACACGACATTTTTACGTCATTTTCAATTACCACCATTTTCACAGTCCCCACTGCATCACTGTTTAGAAATTTTTTTCAAAATACAAAGAATCTTCAACAAGCTTTCCTTTCATGGGTCAAAAACCCATCCGTTAATAAATGTATCATCATGGAACTTGGTAATTGATCAATAAGTTGTATGGTGGTTATCATTTTTATTTTCAGTTGTTATATCCCCCCCAATGTTGTACAAAGGAAACAAATAAAGTGACATCTATGCTTGCTGTTCTAAAATGAACCATAATAAAAAAAAGCAAAAGTACAAATGTTTATATATATCTAAATATAGTAACTATAGGCATCACAGCAAAGCGACACAGAAACCAAACTGAAGCAGCATAAAATAGTAGAAATGTATTTACACAAAATGTTTCATGCAGCATAGCATCTTTACACTGAATTCTGAGCAGACACCAACCAACATTAAGGCTGCCTTAAATTGGCTGTTAAACGATGACTAATATTACATTTATACTTAATTACAACATATTTTTTACTGTTAATGCTTTTATCTTTTTGTAACTGTTAAAAAACTGACATTACATAAATTGTTTTAAAACTGATTCTGACTTCCAGAATCAAAACGGAGTCAACTTACTAAAATGCTACCCAAATAAATTCAGACTTCTAATAATTACGACAAAAAAAGCTAAATCAAATGTGTATTTACATGTACCAAACAATATAGATCCAGTTCTTACCACAAAACTGATGATTCCAGCTGTGCACAAAGAGCTCAACATTGTTCCGTCTTAATAGCAAAAAAATAATAATTCTCAGGCTGTCATAGGGATTTGGATGTCTCTTGAAACATTCCCACTCAAAAAGTAAAACTATGAAGCAGCACCGAGCTCTTCTAATAGAGCAGCCAGTGGATGTGTGCAAACCAGTCCAGTGTTTAAGCTAGTTTTGGCAACGAGGAGTTCCATTCAAGGTAAGCCTGACGTCGGATAAGCCATTTGTTAAGCAATTGGTGAATGACGGCGACTTGGGCTGAGGTCATGGTGGTCTTAAAATAATGAGGGTCAAAGACATCAGGCACGCTGCAATTCTAGCTGCCTTTAAAAATCTCTTTCCTCAAAGTCAACCAAACAAAACAACACATTACTACTTTAAATACGGCCACATGAGAATACTGCTTAAGCAAATCATTTCTAGAAAAAAATTAAAATCACAAGAGAAATCACAGTCCATTATACAGTGCTCTCTGACACTCAAAAGAATGCATATTAATGCCAGTTTTATGAATTTCAACAAAAAAAGGGCTTTTATCAATAACACAAAGCTGTATGAAGCAAACCAAGCAGCTTTCTGTTGGTCAATGTAATGTGACCAATTAGACAGTTACAACATTTGTGGTGAAATCTTTTACCTTCAAGCTAATTGTTTGGATAAATCAAATTAATTAAAATAAAGAGAAACAGCCAAATATTTGTAAGTGTAAACAAATTACACTTTACACAATTTCACAAAAACACAAGCACGAATATGCCAAATGAACGACCCCTTATATTGTGGCTTATATACGAGTGGAAAACAGTTCTGCCAAGTGTAAATACCTTGTTTTAGTGTGCTTACTGCTCAACTCTTTGGGGCTGTTTACACCTGGCCACTTCATGCATGTTCTCTGATCAAATCACTATCTGACTTGTCAAAATGGTTCCATTTACATTTGGCCACATAAATGTGTCTCCACTAAAAGAATATGATTCTGATCTTCAATCCTGCGCTACATGCAAATTTAGTGAAGCTTCACAAACTAATTTCAAGAGAACATGATTAAAAGAGTTTGATAAAAATGGACCAAAAAAAGAGAGAGCATGACAGATATCGGTTTCTGTATTATTATTACAGCTCTTACACAAAACCTATAGACTTAATTCAAACCTCATTATGACAAAGGTTTGACTAAAAGCATAAAATAAAACAATACATTAAGTCATTAAAACTTTGATGAAGTTAGTCATTTATTGATATAATAACTTGCATATTTAACAATCCAATGAAAGGTGTATTTGGTGGCACGGCAGGATTATGAGCAGCTTTCAGCAATTGTTGAACTTTTAAAGATGATATTTGCGCTAGTGCGAACCCTTTGACCCGGTCTCCTCCACAATAAACTACTTGACTGTGATGAAGAGAGTGGGGTTACTGAGAACCTGCAGTCATGGAGGAGATGATTTTTGGTGTGGCGACCCACCATGGCAGAATGAATACAGCAGAAAAACTGACCAACTTGTGATTTGATTGACAAAAAAATTTAAAAGCTGAATGTGATTGGAAAACCTCCTCAGATTTTTGATATATAGTAGTGAGAGACTGGAAAACTTCTGTGTGCTTTCTGCGAAGAGTATTTTAAAAGCTTTGGCTGGCTGAACATGGAAAGTAATTCAGCAAGCAGAAGTGGCAGGAATTAATGCTCAAGTAAGACAATGTCAAGAACATGAGTCAGTGACTGGTGGGGGTGGGCATCATAACATACTGTACACAAACGTACAGTTAAAAAGAAAAGGAAGAAATAAAGAACAAAAGTACAAGGCCATGACTCTCACTTGGGTTTTTCCTCCTGTCATAAATGCCCCACCCGAGAAAAACCTGGCAGTGAAACAAATCCACTCAAGGAGAGCACAGTGACCACATTGCATAACAAACTCACTCCCACACAGCAGACAGCAGGTTGCCACATGGCTTCTGACACAATGGTGTTAAAAAGACCTTTAGGTACTTCACCTGTAGAAGATTTAAGACAAGCGAGAAATGCTACTTTTTTGAATTTCGACTCTACGTGCATTTCTACTGCAGTTAACTATGCTTCAAATCTAAATAATCAGCTTACGTTATAATTTAAGACTTTTTGTACAGACATACATTGTATATGTTCTTGGCAGTTTTTTTCCCAGATGCTTTTTTAAAATAGCATTTCTATTGATATCAGAATATACAATCAACTGTAATTAAGAAATATATAACGATATAAATTGACATTTCTAGTACTAGCCCTATGATTTCCAGATTTTGCTTAATATGTAGCCTGAATTGCAGAATCCAGACATAGTAGACCAGAAAATATCACTGAATTTGACATATTTTAGAAATTAAATGCTGTATGAGGTGTCTGTGAATATTAAAGTACAAAAATATTGAACGAATGGCAGTTCCTCGAGTTTGTCAATGAGATGCACTGCTGGACAATAGTGATGCAAACAGAAAGAGAAAAACTGAAATCAACATTGCAGACTGATACTTTCATTTTAAAAGTTCCTCCCTATAAGAAAATTACCATGACTTTAATATATCACTAAACTTCCTTGAGCAGGGGTTTTCAAAGGGGGTCTGGGCAGGCATTCCCAGGGGTCTGCAAGAGAGAACTAGCAGTCATTTGAAATAGTAGCATCTTTTTAAAACACAATAATAAATTAATTTCATAAATATTTTAATAAAGTAAAACAGGACTAATCTAATACATCAACCAATTTGTTAAGAAAACCTAATAAACAATTGTTTTAACAGACAAAAACATGATTAAACACTAGATTAAAGACAACTAGATTAAATTAATATTAATTCATAATAATAAATATATATATACACAATTATTAAAAACACAATTTTATTGAAATAAACAATGACAACAAAAAACAATGCAACAATGAAAAAATATTTCTAAATATTTGAAAACTAATATTTTACACTCATTTCTTTCTTGTGCCTAATTTTGTTAATGTAATTTGTTATATTAGTGCATGTAAACAAAAATAATCACTAAATAATAATGTGTAATCTATTTCAATAATTTCACATATTTTATTTTGTACCTGGTACTATAAGCCATGTGTTTACATTTTTTACTGTGATTGCAAAAACTACTAAAATGAGTTGAGAGAACAGCCACAACATGTAAAGCCCTCAGTAGACCTACGCTAGGCCTCAATGAGATCATCTATGACCGGTCAGTTCTCCGAGACTCCACCCACTACAGAGAGTCATGAATGAGCTCAGAGCCAATGAGTGTTTGTGCATCATCCTTTGGGCTTTATCTCTGAGCTCATCCTATTATGGCTTTAACGTGACCCTCAGGACCCACAGCAGTGAAAAGACTCTCCTCACACCCACCACCTAATCTGCTCCATTACCTCTAGTACAGCTGCAGTTCACTCACACTCACGGCAAACACGTAAATAAATGGACCTTGTGCTCCACCACGGATCACTGAGGAAATGTCTTATAAAGGGTACTTAAAAGCAGTGGTTCCAACCATGTTTTTGGAGTAACGCCAACACTGCACATTTAGCATGTCTCATTAATATAAACATGATTATCAGCTCATTAATAGAGACTACAAGGCCTGAAATGGGTAAAGCAGACAAAGGAGAAATACAAAATGTGCAATTTTGGTTGCATCAGAATGCTTGGAAAACAATGATTTATATAACTAGATAAAAATGATGACAATAGGAGACTTGCCTTGTAAAAATGAGAAGTCATAGACAGAGAGCCATACACAAACATTATTAAATGCATTTTTTATATAAAGTAAATAAATAGTATGCTAATAACCTGATTTGGTTATTAATGGTGTTTGTATTACATGTTGTCAGAATGGCTGTTCCTGTTTCACTGGACTGCTCTTGAAGGCCTGTGACTTCCTGCCAAGCACTGGTTAAATATTCAATTTTAGGAAGATTATAATATAAAAGTAAATCACATTAATTATATAATACTATGAATTAATTGCAGGGCTGCAGACTGCAAGTAAGCTGTCCCTTCATAAAAAAATGTAATAAATAATAAATAATTTATTATTTTTTCCTGACAGTGCAATTAAAGGCATGTTCAGGCTGCACAATTTTTATTGTCAGTTACAACAGTGACTGCAATATCATGAGATTTTGTCTAGATATCAGTTTTTTTGTGCCGCCTCAGTTTAGTACATCACATTTATTAAAGTATTACAAATATTTTACTACAATCACATTTTTTCTATTTTGTTTATGTAGGCTAGATTTGTCTGCATATGAGGGCTGCGCGAAACAGGTTTGCGCTTCCACTGCCAACAGTACCCTTAGCTTAGATGGTAGGCGTGGTGTACATGGGTTGTTCACATATTGCGTTTTTGCAAACTCAATTTCATTAATCTAAATGTAGACAATGGGAGCATGTGCAAAAAAAGAGAGAAACACTCTTTCCACACAATTAGATGTGGCACATAAAGGTCCATGTAAACAACAGTGGAGGACATAAAGCAGATCCTATTTTTGCTTCTTGGAATGTGGTTGT
The DNA here is from genome assembly GCA_903798125.1 of Danio choprae. Classification (NCBI taxonomy): domain Eukaryota; kingdom Metazoa; phylum Chordata; class Actinopteri; order Cypriniformes; family Danionidae; genus Danio; species Danio choprae. The sequence goes on along the minus strand of CAIGQW010052626.1, from coordinate 488,007 downwards.
TTGTTTGAGCATGGTTCACTGTTGCGCACACCATCGTATTAGTACGTTGTCGTGCTTCGGCTGTATAAAAATGCCACTTACTGTGCTGCTGCTCCCCTGATTAATGCACACGCAAATGATAAATCTCTGTAAATCAATAGAATTCAGCATTTATGGTTTGCTATTAGGACACTTCTGACAGTGAAAACGATCCACCATCTGCAGATCTTGGTGCCTGTAGTGTCACTGCTTTTAAAAAGTCTAGAGTCCTGAATAGAGATGCTCAAATTGATAAAACACAGATTGGCCACATTCCAACACTTGAATTGCACTCAAGAAATGCGGCCAATTTCACAAACCAATCTCAATTTGACAACATAAACTGTATGCAGAACTGGTGTCAGAACTAAACCCGGCATGAGGCAAAGATAACCCACAAAGCTATTGCACAGCTAAACTATTACGGATGGCATGATTGAAGTCAAATGTAATAAAGAATAAAAAGTGACAAAATGTCATTTGTGGCATTACATTTCAATCTACAGAACTTAATGCAGACATCATAATTGGGATGTCTCATCTTTGACTCGCATAAATACACAATCTTTAATTCATTCAGGTACAAAAGTAGTTTACTCATTTATTCCACAGTGACATGGAACAAAGCAAAAACCCTGTAACAGATCTGACATTTTACTAATACAGAAGTACATTCATCAACTTCTTTATCATAACTTCCTTTCTGCATTCTGCAAACTACATGCAGTCAGAGCACAACAGAATGAAACAAAAACCACAGGTGCAAAACAAATCCATCAGTCATTATTGCCAGATATTGTCAGTAGAAAATAATAATTTATGTACTTAGAATACAGCTGTGACATTCACTATTTTCTGTGAGGTCAATTAATGCAAATATGTCAAATGGAAATTTATATTTTAATCATTTTAAATACTTGAATGATGTTAATTTAAATAACCAAACAAAAACACCGTTCATAACAATGTGGATAGAAGGAAAATCAAAAATTGCAGTCAAATTACTTGTTACTACTTCTACTACTAGCTGCTGCTGCTACCACCACTAAAATTAATAACAATATTTTGTAGACTCCTTATGGTAGCTTGTTGGCACCTTTCTTTAAAAAACTAGTTAAAGAAAAAAAAATAGTAAAGAAAAAAAATAACTAGTTTCTCCTTCCCTCAGCTATTCAAATATCCTCCCACCCAAAGACTGTGGCATTTCTGAGCCAGTGCCTCTCTCTGTTTCAGTAACTCTGTGATTTGGCTCCAGATAAGAGCCATGCAAAAGAAGATACCTGTCCCACACTTCAGCCAAAACCAACCTGCCAGAGTCCCTCTGAACATTCAGACAGAGTATCAGTTAACTTGTTGGGTTTCAGTTGTACCTCACTGCAATTAGGTGGGGCGGAGACACAAAACACAAACACAGCAACACTACTCTCGCTCAAAATAAATGACAGAAGTTTAGAATTGGCCTGATTCACAATATACAGTTTCTATGCAACTTCTTCACTTAGCAAAAATAAATAAATAAATAAATACTAAACTGTATAATGTTTGCACATTATTCTCATTTTTTTTTTTAAATCCTACCATGTTTTATTTCAATATAATGAAAGTTTATTTTTTATTTTGTATGATGCCTCACTTGTATGATTAATGGTGTGAGTACTTTACACCTGTTTGTGGATCTTGCTTCTGGAACATGAATATGATACAATTATGTCTCTGTTCGCTTAGCATTCACAGTATCATTCAAATTAATCATTTATTCTGTGATATTACCATATATCCCAAAAATATGGTTGTGTGCTGAGCTAAACGGTCTCGCTGTATGAAATAAGCGATGATATTTTTATTAGAAGAAAACTTGTGAAGAGCTCAAATGTGAAAAATTAGTATAAGTATATAGTATAATAAATATAAGCAATGCAATTCGCTCAGAGACAGATCAAACAAACAAACAAAAAAACAGGTATGTGTTAATGAACGCATCTTGTGGCATTATGACTTTTGGTTCACTTAAGTGTCTTGTGTTTACATTTTAGTCGCACCACACTGCACTATAGTTTGTTTGGAAGTGGACTGATGCCCATCTTTTCCATGGTCTTGATCCACTAGTTCAGTGCAGATGAAGATTTGGATTTGATCGTTTACACTTATTTAACTGAATACCACTAAGAGTAATCACACCAGAGATAATGGTAATAAAGTGTGGAAACATCCTTAATACATGTAAAGCATTAAATAACGTAATGTTTTAAAGCACAAAAAAACAAGTTTAATCCATAAACTGATCCAAATCAGACACAAGCATTAGTCGCATGACCAATTTTCAAATTAAGCAAAAGCTGTCCTAAAAACTCTTACGTAAGACAAAATATCCATTTACATGTCTGACCTTCCATTTGCCAGAACCTTGTTTCTGCTGTTGGTTCATTCCCAAGAAAACAAAAGCTTAGCTACACATTGCTCAGTGCTGGCTTTTTGACGTCTAGTCATTTGTAAATGACGTCAAGTTCAACATCATTTTAAACGAAAGGAGTTTCATAAATACCAGGCAAACAAATACTGACATTGCTTCACACAGCATTCAAAAGTGTTTCAGGGAGTTGCCAGGGTGGAATCGTTCAGAATATGATACTAATAATAGATTTTACTCCAGATTTCCCCTCACGACACACGCGAAATAGAGCGAGGTTCTGCTACATGTATTTCGTGTTTAGTCAAATGTTTACTTAATTAACGTTTAATTTCTACGGGTTTTGAGTAAACAAAATGATACATTTAGTCCAGTTTGCACGAAAAAAGCCCTTTAGCTTTCAAACAATCCGCATAGCATTTATTACTGTAAATATGCAGTTGGGGAAACAAAGTAACATTATGACCGCATCAGTTACAAGAGCTATGCGAACAAGCACAAACATTGCACGACTGCCTTTCTTCGTAGGAATACGATCACGTTTCATGTATAATACACTCTATTTGCAGTAAACATGATAGTTTAGCTATGGACTGGGATTGAAGCAACAGTTGGTTTCTGTGTCAATATTTCTAGGCCACAATTAACCCTTTCAGACACAGTTAAAAGTCACTGTTTTAATTCTTAAGTCGAATGTTGACATTTTAAAGTCGTGTCCGGACGAAAAGACGGAGGTCGCGTTTAAAGTGTGTTGATGATGTCGAAGCGCGCGGTTAGTAAACATTAGATAAAACAAGTCTCACCTGCACGGAATCGGCCGCCATCTTGCCTCTTAATAACTTTGAATCAAACTCAAGGGAGCAAAAAGGAGGAATGTCAGTAAGAAGTTAAACCTCTCCGCTCCTCTCCAAGTTAGCACGTATTTCTTCCTGAGACTGAAGAAAACACATCGGATCCACGACTAATGCTATTCCACAGCGCAGCCGGTAAACTTTCCAATTCCCATGACGCTGCCGAAATATCCTTGTCGGATATATAGAAACGCAGTTGTGTAAAAGCTCGAAAAGTTTCAAGAAATCAGTGCGATAGTTTTCCGTGACAGATCCACGCAGAGAGACGTGGAAATGCGGCTGTTTTGAATGCGTGTATTGTTGAACACGCTCCTCTCCTCTGCTCTCCCAGCTGGAGTCAAATCCTACACTTCCAGTCATGTGATCAGAAACTCTATGCAAGCATTTTCCCATGAGTGTCCATGTTCACTGCCAAATATAGTTTAAATCATTCTTGTATATTTACTAGAGCGTCGTATAGGATTACATCACCGTGTAACGCGAGATAATTATAAAAACACATCCGACGGTAATTCCACATTTGTGGAATTACATTTTTTCCACAATACTGATACTAGGTGGGGCTCAGTTTTTTTCTTTCCTTTTTTTCTCTGTGAGCTTCAACCTGTCAGAATGAATAGGTGTTTAGTTAACATAGATTTATGGGTCAAAGATGAAATGTATAAAAAAATGATATTTAAGAATTTAAAGAAGACACCCACTAAATGTAATTATGTGCAAAAATATTTTTGTGTACAATTTTATCAGGGGTTTATTTTTAAAACAAGCAACATTTTGTGACATATTAAAAGTCCCTATTTAAGGATCACAGTGCAGCCCCAAAGTATATATTTTTATTGTTTTACTTTTATTGATTGTAATTTTAAATCATAATATAATTCTAAAACAGTTTTTAAGTAAAAAACAACAACAACAAAAATCACCTAGTTTGGCCGCATAATTAAAAAAAAATATTTTAATAAGTACAGGTCAAAATAAGTATGTTGTTTATTTTTTAAATGAATATTTTAGTGCTTTGCAAAACTTAATCGTGATACATACATGCATGCATATATCTGAGAAAATATTTATTGATATTTAGATATATAATATATATATTTATATTTAGAAAATGTATATGTATATGATACACATTATATATAAATATAAATATCTATGTACCAAAATAGTTTTGTATCATTTATTTTTGTGTATGTGTGTATCATAAATATGTATAATACACACACACACATATCTTATGTCCAAATAAACGTTTATTTTGGATGCAATTAACCGCGATTAATCTTTGCCCAGCACTAGAATAAATCAATTGCATGAAATAACAATTCAAGTCATTGTATACAATTTTTGACATTTTATTTACACCAGAGATTTGAAACATTAAAGTAGACACTTTTGCATTTAATAATTATTTATGTATAAAATTCACTTTTGCTATTTTAATTTGATATGGAAACCAAAATAGCTTGGCTAATAATAATAATAATAATAATAATAATAATAATAATAATAATAATA
>CAIGQW010052626.1:447596-473213 GCA_903798125.1 Danio choprae | reverse complement strand
TGAGGAAAAAGTGTCAATTAGATTATGTTACAAACAACAAAAAGTTTCATATGTAATTTGTAATTATGATAAGTAATCAACCCAGCACAGTGATATACTAGTAACAAACATCTGGACAGTGTCCACACTGTTGAGAATGGCATTTAGATAAATATGTAAATGTGCGCTTCATCCCAACAACAAAATAAATACACAAGAAAAAGGACAGTGGTGAGAAAACAGCAGTTATAAAAAGCAGCTCATCTCAGTGATATGGATATGTTTGCACAAACTGCTTTTCACCAGCATCATGTCAACAGAAGACATAATTAAAGCATGTGTGAACACCACATCTTTTTGATTTTTCTTTTAAACACATTGAGTCCTTTTCATAGAAATCAGTCTGCAGGCCTCCCTACAAAATCGAGGAAGATTTTATTATCATGTTTCATTAACATTGGGGGCGGCACGGTGGGTATTGCTGTCGCCTCACAGCAAGAAGGTTGCTGGTTCGAACCTCGGCTGGGTCAGTTGGTATTTCTGCAACCCAGGCTAATTCTGAAAACGTACCTCTATATACATTTCTGGAGACCATCAAATACGTCCCAGGAGTTTATTTTGCAGTTTTTGTTTTTGCGTATCCACCAGAGCTCACTGTGTATGCTTTTTGAGATCTCAAATTTCTCTCGCGAGTGCCATTCGCGCCTGCTGTTCTCTCGTCTGTTTTTGTCTTACCTGCTTTCTGAAACCATTTTTCACCGGACTTGAACACCGTCGTCATGGTCATCTCCCTTTCTGCATCTCAAGTCCACCAACGTACATGGCGAGCTAACTGGACAAACTGGTAACAGCCGGAAAACAATCCATAAGGAGGTAAGCGGTCAGCTGGTAAGCACGAAAAGGAACGGTGTCATACCACCCCGTATTGTTCAAGTAAAAAATAAAATGCATCTATATGTACTTCTGGCAACATAATTCGTGATCTCCATAAATGTATATAGGGCTACGTTTTCAGAATAAGCCTATGTTGCATTTCTGTGCTGAATAAATTTCTTGTTCTCCCTGTGCTTGTGTGGGTTTCCTCCGGGTGCTCCGGTTTCCCCCACAGGTTCAAAGACATGTGTATGTGTGTGAACGAGAGTGTATGGGTGTTTCCCAGTGATAGGTTTCAGCTGGAAGGGCATCCGCTGCGTAAAACATATGCTGGATAAGTTGGCAGTTCATTTCGCTGTGGCGACCCCTGATTAATAAAGGGACTAAGCCGAAAAGAAAATGAATGAATTATTCACATTAGTGCAAAATAATAATAAAATAATAGTTCTTATCTTTAAAATGCTATATTATTTAAATATTAAGGATATACAAACAATACTCATTTAAATATTACACTTAAACATTTTATCCTTTCTCCATGATTTGAATCGTTCAACATGTCAAACCACTTATAAATTACCAAGTGTGTGGTAGTCTTATAAAATCCTCTTTAATGCTACAAAACATCACACAAACAGTAATCTGGTTTCTAATAACCGAAATTAGTTTCCATTTCATCACACACTGAATCATTTAAGGAACCAGCCTGGAGTTGGGGACAATATCTACTGCAAACCCCCACATAAACAGACAAAAAAGCCTCAGGCTCCCTCATTTGTTTCCAAGGTAGGCCACACCGCGGCTAATTTAAGCGAGGTACGCTGGAGGTGGAATATGAAACGGGAAAGGGCCTAATGAGGCTTTAAACCATGGGCCGGTACGCGAGGGGTTAACGACATTACAAATTACGGCAGCGGAAAGTTGGTCGTGTTCCTCCGGGCGGCGGCACCGCCAGACAGCGCGAGCGCAGCAGCTGCGCGCGGAGGGGCGGCTCGCGGAGGGCAGCGTGCCCAGCGCAACGGTCCCCGGCGTTGTTAATCACGCGCTTCCCGCCCTCTCTCTCCTCACTGTGCTGATTTGCAAGAGCAGATTAATCAGAGCGCGGGGGCCTTGATGAAATTTTGCTGTTATTGTGCCCAATTTTAGCAACATCTTTTATTATCTTCATTATTCATTTATGGGGGGAGGGGTGTGCTGCATGGGGATGACGATGTGGTGAGAGGGGGACCAGTGTCAATTATGCAAATGACATTTGCATGTTTTTTTGTTTTTTTTTGCAGATTACTTTATTCGCTCGACATTGTTTATGTGAATTTAATTATTAAATATTATTACACTCACGTTTCCGTCAATTTTCCGAGGCTTGGTTTCAACTTGATTTCTCCTCCAGCTGCTCTTCTCTTCAATCTGTGCCAAAATCAAAGTGGCTTGGCTACAATAGGGCCAAATAAACTCCCCTCTATTTAATAAGGATGAAGTTATTCCCTTGTTCTCATCTGCGAGCTCAAAGCAATGATGGGGAGAAATGCACCGCATATTCATTTTAATGAGAATAAATTGAATTTAAGTTTGCTCAGAATTGACTGCAATTAGACGCAGCCTTAATGACAAATTAATCTTTTTCTCTTTTAGTCATTGGAATTTGTTTTTCAAAGGCTTTCTGTGGCAGCAACAGAAGGGTGCTCAACAAAGAATACCAATTTCAGCTAGATCATAAAGATGATAAGCACACTTAAATTTAAAAGCACACACAGTATCTAGACATTTTATTCATTTGTTTGTTTGTTTCCCTCTGCCATGTTTCCACACAGACACGTGATTAAAAAGAATAACTCTTTAACCAATAACTGGTTGGTTAAATACCAACATTACTGATATATATAAAAAAATATATATTATTTTTAATCGAGAGAGAGAGAGAGAGAGAGGGGCTGCACGGTGGCGCAGTGGGTAGCACAATCGCCTCACAGCAAGAAGGTTGCTGGTTTGAGCCTCGGCTGGGTCAGTTGGCGTTTCTGTGTGGAGTTTGCATGTTCTCCCCGCGTTGGCGTGGGTTTCCTCCGGGTGCTCCGGTTTCCCCCACAGTCCAAAGACATGCGCTATAGGTAAATTGGGTAAGCTAAATTGTCAGTAGTGTATGTGTGTGAATGAGTGTGTGTGGATGTTTCCCAGTGATGGGTTGCAGCTGGAAGGGCATCCGCTGCGTAAAACATATGCTGGATAAGTTGGCGGTTCATTCCGCTGTGGTGACCCCAGAGTAATAAAGGGACTAAGCCAAAAAGAAAATGAATGAATGAATGAGAGAGAGAGAGAGAGAGAGAGAGAGAGAGAGAGAGCAGAAATATGCTGTCATTTGGATTGATTACTACACTGTCTTCTAAAAATGGTTGGTACATTCTGATTGGCATTCAGAGCAGCAGACAGAAGTGAGTGAAAAAGAGATCTTCTTAGATTTGATGGTTTTTGGTGAGGGAACATAGAGCTCTTTTCTAATGTCCCTGGCTTCGGCTGTGTGCACTTGAGTAGAGGATAAACGTATATATGTTCTCACCTAAGCTTATCAAAAAGGTTAATGAGCAGGTATAGCATGCTTCTCTGATGAGCTAATCAAGAACATTTTCTGGCAGATATACTGTTTCCTGTCTCAGACATTTTTCAGCGAAGATTTCACAAAGATTTTAAACTTCTTGTGGGGAAAACTGATGGTATTGAAGATTTGCATAGTTTCTCTTGTTAAATGTGGCATTGTATCAATATTTTGTATTCAGAGTTGTGTTGACATAAAAATGTCAAAAGCCAGAGCAAGCAACTCACTGAGTGCAGCCATTTGACATCTAGCACTGCAAACCTAAAATAATGGCAGCCCCAATAGTCCAAAATGAATGTGTATTTTTTCAGTAACATAAATCTTTCAAGCATTTTCTACTGCATATTTCAGAAAGGGACATCATTTATGCGGCATTAAGTCATAACAGTATTAATACCTGGGATAGTTTTTAAGAAAAAAAAACAATAATTTTAAGAGATGTTTATTGAAAGTTTCTTTGGGAAACAAAAACGGTTCTTACTCAGCATTGCTGTGAAACCCCCTTTTCAGAAGCTTTATTCTTAAGGGTGAACTTTGCTTGATCATTCATGTGTTTGGATCTCATAAATTCAATATTTGCAGCTGTGCTTGAAGGCAGTATATGTGCATGCGTGTGTGAGACACAGATTCCACCTCTGCTGCTTCAGGCATCAATTCTCAATGCTGGTCATATGCATGCATGCTTTGGAAAAGGGTGAGGGTCCGTGGGAGCCTGCCACATGGATTTAGTAAGGGGGGTGATGCGAAAAATGTGTCCTAGGGCACCCTCTTCCTATTCCTCTAATTACTCATTAACATTAACCCACCTTGTGGCACGCTGCTATTTCTGCCGCAGTAGGGGCACACACTTGCATGTCCTCCCCATTTCCCCGAGTTGTGCGCTGCTTGTCCTGACCCAATGGAGCCTGCCCTCACTGCCACAGCCTTGTCTTTGGCTGGGAGGAACAGCTGTCTACACTAACAAGGCCATCGCCATCGCGTCAACAAAACGACACAGTGGCTTACGAGTGAGCAAGACCGCCACTTGGACTCCATGAGGCCCCGGGACACGTAAACAATGTCTTAATGAGAATGTGTGCCATTACAGTAATTAACACAGCTCAACATCAAGCCACTGTCAGATCTCCAGACTTTTAGGAAGGTTTTGTGTTACACAGAAGCAGACATGGTTAAACCTCCACCAAGAGGCCCTTTTTTTCTAGAACCGTCTGCTTGACCGAGGCTCTGAATTTGCAGAATGGACATCGAATGTTTTCTCATGAAACAGAGCCTGGGAAGTGAGTGTTATTTGAACATGGTGTATTGAACTCTTCTAATTATTTGACATGCATATTGTGGGCTGATATGAACCAGCTATATTTGTTTAATTAGCATTGTGCCAGGAGTAATGAAAGCTATGAATCATAGGTTAAGTATATGTGTACATATTTAACCGCAGCAGTGCAAACAGAATTACACCAGTGTTTTCACAGTAATACCTTTTACATGGGTTGGTGCCGACAAGAGTTAGTGAGAAAAGAAAAACTTTCTCTCTGGAGACGATATCCTACTATAAGTGTAGTATAAATTAGCTTGTGTGTAAAGCTTCAGATAAAGGCAATGATATACTTGAAATGAGAAAAAGGTGAATGGCTTTTATGTGGAAATTTTCACTGGTTTTCTTGTTTAATACTGTAAAGCTGCTGGTTTTAAAATAATCTACTGTATAAAGGGATGCACCAAATATTTGGCTGTTGAAACTTATCGGACAAAAATGGCATTTTTGGTTTTCACTGAAAGACAAACACGGCCAAAAATATCAGTTGAAAAAAGGCTATGCTGCTTTGCACTGCTTTGCCCAGCAGTGTTCAGCTCGCTTGTTTCTTTCTCCTTCTAGTTGTAGTCATTGCATGGTGTGAAATAGCTTTCAAATGATGCGGGTAGCGCTGCGCTATGAAACCCATTTATTTAACTTCGCACAGAAAGGCCTCTTGATCCAGCCAGGACTCAAACCATCAACCTTCTTGCTTTGAGGCAACTGTGCTAACCAACAAACTCACACTCTTTCAAGGTGAAGAACTTTAATCAAAAAATAAACACAAAACAAAAGCATTCTCTTAAGACTCGAGACATGTTAACCACTCATTAACCATTGCATCCACGCGTGTCGCCTTTTCCAAGTTGACCAATCACAGATCTTATGCTCTGCATTATCACAACATGTAGTTACATTATTTTGAGAGGAGCGTATCAGGGTCAGCATCAAGGTATAGTGTGACTGTATGAAGGCTACACTGGACCTATTGTGCTCATTTTATGCAGAAGAATCATTGGCCTTTAAGCAGGTTGCAATCAAGTGCTCACAGAAGAGATCAGTTTTAGCTGCAATTTAAATATTGTTGTGACTTTATGATGGGGATTGGAAGAAAGGAACAATATTCAATAAATGAGGAGGTTTTGGAACATGTTTTTATCCATCTCTATCATGGTACCATAACTTCTGGACTAGACGTGGACAGGATGTAGACTCATAACATCGAGTGGAATTAGGAGCATGCATGTCTATTCTGTATGTAAACTTGCGAGCTGCAATCTGTAGCCATTCGACAGAGAGAGAGATGGTCAATTGTCATTAGTTAGTGCTTTACTGTGATAACAACTTTTTCCCATAACCGCACACAACCACAGCTACTGAAATAAAACCTTACTCTTGATTGATGACTTCTACCTTCTCTCTGAGCATTTGTGTATTCTGGAACGTTTGTAATTAGCAATGAATTATGGGGCTTAGCGATGGAATAAAGTTGGCGAACGAGGTAAAGAAAGGGATAAACTGGAACTTGTGTAATTAAGATTCAATACAGTAGCCTGGATAGTTTTGTGTTGTTCTAATTAAGGAATCCTCACTATGAGATGTAGTGAATTTGATTATAAGTGTAATGCATTAGCAACCAACGCTGTGCAAATTCATTAATTGTGAACTGAAAGCATAACAGGTGCACCTGGTAAAGAAAAACGGCAGCTGGATTAAAAATAACAATGAAACGGATGGAGAAAAGGTGTTACCTTCCCTATTAGTGTCTTTAGTAACATTGCTTGCACAAATATAGAGATGCATTGAAATGCTGAAGTCACAGCGCTTATGTACAGGAGGCTTGCGTTAATGAGTCATTGTAGGGCTATATTATGTTTAATTAGCTTCTTTATATAATGAGGTGTTCATTTCTAATGAAGGGAATTCGCTGTGAGTGGCACATCTGCAAGAATAACTCATGCAATCAGCAATGCTTGGACCCATGCAACTGCAAATGAGACTCGCTTAGGCTGAAATGAATTACATCTCTGCGCTTTCTCAGAAACTCCATTAATTAGCTCTCCTGACATCAAGGTCTTTTTCTTAATTTCATGTACCATTAGCATAATAAACACAATTTGAGTTAGCACAATGCGATCGGTTTAATGGATGCTATTTATTTTACTCTATTATTTAAAGGTCTGGTAATAGGAGGAAGAGACATAAATTTAGTCGCATGGCCCCTTTATGAGGAATTCCCCTCAGAGCCTTGTACCATCACAGATGTTCGTTAAAGCTCGGTCGCATACATTTGGCCGGTGTTTGTCGACTTCATTAATTTGCGCAGCGGAAAAGGCTGTAATTTCAGACCGTATTGGGCAGCGTAACCCTACTTCTGACTGGCTTTCACATTCATTACAAATAGACATTTGTTCCCACCAGTGCAATATTATTGGCCTCATGTTTGTATGCCTAATGTTTTGGTTGTAAAAAGGGGATGGGTCAATGATGTGATGTAATTTTTTGGTCTGATCAATTAGTGTATTAGAAAACACATTAAAATGCAATTTACACAAACAATGACTTATACCTCTTTAGTGATGAGAATGTTGTTGTTGTGTGTGTGCTGGTTTTTCCTTTACCATTTCTAAATTAATTGTGGAACCAAATTGAAAAACGAAAACATACCGTAAAAAGCTTTTGCAAGTTATTTTCAGAAGCATGCAACAACAACAAAAAATGAGGAATGAATCAATAAATGCAAAAATTAATGACAATTATTTAAAATTATTATTATTTTTTTTACAGTAAAGCATGCCTAGTTGTGTTCTTATATTGAATTCTGTTTCTCACAAAACAAAATGCGTTTTTACTTAATAAAGAAATACCATCATTGCATAGTAATACCAATTACAATGACACCAAAAACATGTTAGCATGTAGACATGTTAGCTTACATGATACAAGTCATGGTAGATAATTGTGCTCCACCTAACCTCTTTCATTCCATCTTCCTTTCTTCTTTTCTTACTTAAAAAAACCCCACCTTCATTAAAACAATACAGGATATTTAATTCCTTGCAGTGAATTAGTAGTGACCTTCTAAAGGGCTGATGTGGAGGTGAGCCATGATTAGAGTTATAGTGGAGGACAGGTACATCATTATCTCATTGAGTCTTCTGCACCGGCTGCTTGCACAAGCGTCTTCCAGCTCCGGCTGCACGGCTGTTCAGCACTTACTCTCCTCTTAGGACCCAGGACAGACTTAATCATCAGTATTCCACCAGCGGGAACTGCCCTCCAGTTCTCTTCCCGTCTATTAGAGATCCGGCTTCTGCCCCATGGTAATGTACTAGTCCTCACTAGACTCCTACTGTAAATGAACTGCCCTAATGTGGAGGAGGACTCACCAGCTCCATGTAGAAAATGGAATAAATTAGGCCAGGTGAGGACAAGACACAACTTGTATTTATAGAATACTTTATGATTTCCAATTTGGTCTGACAGTTTGTTCTATGCAGCTCCTCATTGCCATTCGGGGTTTATTAGTAGACAGTGTGTCCGTGCGTTTTACATAGTCAGGCAAAGACAAGCCGAGAGTTAAGGGTATGGTGGAGCGCTAATGGGAGTCTATTCGCTCTCAACTAGCCAACTTTCTTTATGAATGATGTATGTCAGACTGGAAATATTTCAAGTGTTACCTTTGTTACCGGGAACAGTGCTTCACCCAACTTCACAATGCATAAAATAGTTTTCTATCTAGTTATTTTAGATAGAAAAATAGTCAATGTGTGCACATAGGTACTTAAAGGGATAGTTCACCTAAAAATGAAAATTTTCTAACCCTCAAGCCATCCAAGTTGTAGGTGGCCTTTTTTTCTTCATTAGGACAGTAAAAAGATTTTATTTTAGCTGAAACTGATGTATTCTGGGATACATATAATTGAAGTCATTGGGTGCCATTACTTTGACTTTGAAAAAAACAAAAAAAAAAATACATGCATCCAAATCGTAATCCGTGGCTCCTGACGATGCACTGAAGACTTATGAAACAATCTCTTGGTGCAACAAACTGAACATTATTTACAACTTTATTACCTATTATTCATAGCATGGCCAAACAGCTCTTAGCATGTACATGAAAGTGTGCACTTTGAGCTTCTTGTTGCATAATGATGTACCAGTGCAAAATCACACATGAGCTGGGTTTGTTTTGCACTTGGGTTTGTTTACCACTATTGTTGGTAAGAGTACTGAAAAATCATACTCAAGTAAAAGTACCATTACTTGACGAAGAAATAAAGTGCAGGCAGAGCTAAAGTATCTGTTCCAAATACTAAGAATGAGTAAGAAGTAGCCCTTCCAAAAATACTCCTTGTGTTTATCTGGGGTGCGTTTCCCAAACAACAGCGTAACTCGCGTAGCTATCTAACTTGCATAACTATCATAGTACGATGCATCATTTGGGAAAAGAACGATGTAGTGAGGTGTGTTTCCCAAAACCGTAGTTGCTTTGTCGCAGATCCATCATTTGAACCACGTTATAATGTAAAACGTCCATAATGACGCTGTAAATGGGGTGGTTCTTTAAAGAAAAAACCCATAATGTTTTGTGCAAATTATATATTCTTTTACACACAAACGCATAAAAACTAATCCAACATCATAATTTGGTAAAAACATGCACTCGTGTTCCATATTAATTTAAATATATGTAAATGGCACATATACACACTATGTTACTTTACAAATATTATGGAGAATATTCCATATTCTATTCTAAATCATAAAATCACTTAGCTAACACATATTCTAATCTCATATATAAATCATATAAATCGTTAATGGTTGTAATTTACAGTATAGGCTTATTTATTAAGAAATGAAAAAAATTCTACTTAATAATAATAATAATAATAATAATTATTATTATTATAAATTTTTAATTAAGTAGGATATCATTCATTCATTCATTCATTTTTATTTCGGCTTAGTCCCTTTATTAATCTGGGGTCGCCACAGCGGAATGAACCGCCAACTTATCCAGCATATGTTTTACGCAGCGGATGCCCTTCCAGCTGCAACCCATCTCTTGGAAACATCCATACACACTCACTCACACTCATACACTACGGACAATTTAGCTTACCCAATTCACCTATACCGCATGTTTTTGGACTTGTGGGGGAAACCGGAGCACACGGAGGAAACCCATGCCAACACGGCGAGAACATGCAAACTCCACACAGAAACGCCAACTGACCCAGCCGAGGCTCGAACCAGCGACCTTCTTGCTGTGAGGCGATCGTACTACCCACTGCGCCACCGTGAGGCCCTTGTAAAATTAAAAATCTTATTTTAAGTCTTTAAAGGTTGAATCCAATAAAACTGTCTAAATTGTTTGCAATATGTATTTATTAACCTCCCTTTAAAAAGGTTTGCATTTATTTTGTGTTTTTGGTATTCATGGCTATAGTTTAGCGCTAATGGGAATCTAATCGCTCTGATCAAGCATTTTCCATCCAGTAATTTTAGCTAGAAAAAAAGAGACTTTTTGCCCCACATATTCCAGGAATGTCAGCACAGACGGATGAATAATAGATTATGTCCTGTCCTGAGCTCTTATCAGTTTGCTCTAAATCTTTGCGTCCATCTTGGCCTCCAGATTTTGTCCCGTTTCCTGTGACACAAAGCCTTTTTGACCAGAATCAATTATCTGTGGCTAGCTGGGGTGCTGTCTCATTAGGGGCAGGTTGGGTTTCCCCGAAGCTCTGCTGGTCATCCAGTGGCGCCACGCGCACATGGCTGATGACTGGAGATCGATTGGCCTGTAACCCGAATGCTGTTTGTTTTGGTGTACCGTTTGCCATGCTCACAGTGGCTCATGCATCGCAGCAGGCTCACGTACGGCTCACATGGGAGAGAAAGTCACACGGCATCATAATGGATGCCAATGGGCTTTCCGGCTGACATTTGAAAATTACAATCCCGTGTCCTGTCTTTGAGAATAAAGTGCTGGAATAAAATGCCACGAGCTGATTAAGATTCGATAAAGCAACTTGTCAGATGTTTTTATTTGGTTAATTGAACTGTTTGTTTAAACTATGTATTCATGAATTACAGTCCATATTGATGCTATTACCCTAAATATACAATCTTTTGTGTAATATAGCTTAAAATTGTGTATGAGTGACTAGACTGTCTGAGAAGGTGCATACAGACAAAGGCACTGTAACAAATAGCAGACAAATGTATGTGGCCAGCCATTTATTAAATAAAGAACTACTCTGAAATTGTTAGTGTTTTGTCATTTTAATAAAATAACAATGTTAAAATGAAATATAGACATATTTAGGAAAAGTCTGGGTAGTTATATGGGTTTTATTTAAACAAAGTTATTAAATCACAAAATTTTAAATGACTGACTCTGTTCAAAAGAGCTTACAAATAATAAATGCTATCACTTGGTATGGAATACCAATTATTTTCTTTCGATCCTATACCAAGTGTTCCAAGACAAGCAATCAATATTGATACCGATACTTCAGTACTTTTTTTTTGTAATTTTATAATGTTTTTTAGCACTGTGGCGCAGTCGGTAGCACTGTCGCCTCACAAAAAGAAGGTTGGCACAGTTGGCATGCCTCACAGTTGGCATTTCTGTGTGGATTTGCATGTTCTCCCCGTGTTTGCGTGGTTTTCCTCCGGGTGCTCTAGTTTCCCCCACAAGTCCAAAGACATGCAGTATAGGTGAATTGGGTAAGCTAAATTGTCCGTAGTGTATGTGTGAATGGGTGTGTATGATTGTCTCCCAGTGATGGGTTGCAGCTGGAAGGGCATCTGCTGCGTAAAACATGTGCTGGATAAGTTGGCGGTTCATTCTGCTGCGGCGACCAATGATTAATAAAGGGACAAGCCGAAAAGAAAATGAATGAATCAATGAATAAATCAATAAAACAGACATAATTCATTTGTACATTTATTTAAAAAAAATTGCACAAACCTTGTTTTAAAAAAATAATAACCTACTTTTTTTTCCTTTTAACGTCTTTTAAAATTAAAAATGACTGTTGACACTCTCCTTTTGAGCCTGTTTTGCTTTGACTGATCAGTGGATAACTGGAGTAAAATAACTCCAGATTATGCTTCTTTTTTGTTCAGTCATGAGGACCGCAGCCCTGCGCTGGGTGTGTGCTCTGTGTGTGCTTTGAAAGTGTGTTTCTGTGAGTGAACACTGACCCATTAATGGAGATACATTGGAAGAGTATTATAATTCTTTAATATTATACTGTTATTAAGATTTTAAAATCAGAGATCACTCATTAAAAAAAAAAAAACACATAGAAAAGATAAGTATCGATCTTTTTGATACATTGCCATTATTGAAAATATCGATACTTTAGGATCGATCTGCCCATGCCTGTCACTTGGCTGTTTGCCTTTTTTATTTTCCAGGAAAATATTTTGTAAGAATATCATGTATCGTGTAAATAAGATCCTAGCTTATGTCTAGAAAGTAAATTATATAATTGGCACTGTGGAGTAAATCTGGCATAATGTCAGTAGCTATGTTTTGATTAATTTAGTGTAGTTCAGTGAAACCCTTTCTTTTGGTCTTTTAAGTAGAGTGAGGAGTTTGGAGGCTGTTGATCTGCACCAGTGAGAAAAACCTGTAAACTTGTGCTTTTGAAATGAATCCTTGCTGGCATAAATTTGGTGAGTGCTATGAAGAAATGTTGGACTGATCCAGTATTCTCAGGGGGAGCCCAAACTACTTTTTTTCTTCAGGGATTTTATGAACTCCACAATGAAGAAATCAGTTCACAATAAACAAATTGGGCAGTGGGAGGAAATGAAAATGCATTAACTGTAAGTATCTGGTCCAAAATGTTCCATCCAACATTCTTTGCCTTGTGAGCACGTCAACTCCCTTTCCACTTTTGTTTTCTTTATTTACTTTAAAAGGAATACATTACAGTGTATGACAGCTTAAATTATACACTATAATTCAAAGATGAATGTGGAATTTGTAATTTACTGTACAGTAATGGTTAAAAGTCTTTACTGCCTTTAGACTTGAAACATTTGAGCATTTAAACTCTGACACGGTGACTTAAATATATGTGATGCAACGGCGCAACACTCGATAACGTTTATCATTTTCATGTTCAAACAAGTTTTTGTTTTTTGTTTCTACTTCCGTGACATCGTGGCAAAACATTAGCATTTACTACTATGGCAATTATAACCTCAGGTATAGATTATGTGCTTTATTCACTGTTAAATGCTACCAATGTAAGCTTGATCACCATTATAAGTGACATTTATAGCCACACTACTGAAAAAAGCAGCAGATTGTTCATCTCAGATTTTGAAAATAAAATAAATAGCAAATTTGAAAATGTGACTGTGATATGTTACAAATATATTAATTAGATTATAAATTTTGATATATATAATATAATATATAATAGTTATATTACTCTTGATTATAAGTTAGGACATGGTGTGAGGGATGAATTACCCATCAATTTGTAATCCTTAACAGAAATATCTGCAGAACTGGTTTTAATTCACTTGATAGTCAGATTTGATCTTCCTTAAAACGGACGTAGATCTACAAACCGATAATAATTCCCCAAATTCCTCAATTTCTTTTAGCATAGAACCGGTATGTCAGTGGCTAAGGAGGACTTTTACTCATTACTAACAGGCTTCCTCTGGTTTGTGTTTGAGTGGATG
Organism: Danio choprae; assembly: GCA_903798125.1. Lineage (NCBI taxonomy): Eukaryota > Metazoa > Chordata > Actinopteri > Cypriniformes > Danionidae > Danio > Danio choprae. The sequence continues at coordinate 459,759 of CAIGQW010052626.1, read as the reverse complement.
AGGCCTGTATGGACTTTAAGGAGCACAGGAGGATTCCCCAGTGGGCCATCTGTCTGAAAATTCACATTCAGGGTCATGAGCTGTACAACTGACCCAATATGTAACTGGAGTCAAAAATTAGCTGCCATGTTTATTAAGATCTATTTGTCGTTTACACACACAATTTATTTAGTAATGCTAATTAGAAATGTAAATATCTGGAATAATTTTAGATCCAGTTTATTTAGAATTTAATTTGCTGTGAATTGCAAAATATGTAAAAATACAAATTACTTTGTAAGGTTTAGAATATAACCAGTTTGTTCACTTTTGGTTTCACTGTATTGTGGGGTGGCATGGTGGCTCAGTGGATAGCTCTGTCGCCTCACAGCAAGAAGGTCACTGGTTCGAGTCCTGGCTGGGCCAGTTGGCATTTCTGTGTGAAGTTTGAATGTTCTCTCTGTTTCCTCCTGGTGCTCCGGTTTCCCCTACAGTCCAAAGACATGCGCTATAAGTCAATTGAATAAACTAAATTGGTCGTAGTGTATGAGTGCATGTGTGAATGCAAGAGTGCAGGGGTCGTCACAGCGGAATGAACCGCCAACTTATTCAGCATATGTTTTACACAGCGGATGCCCTTCCAGCTGCAACCCAGTACTGGGAAACACCCATACACTCTCACATGCACACACATATGGCCAATTTAGTTTATTCAGTTCACCTGTCTTTGGACTGTGGGGGAAACCGGAGCGCCCAGAGGAAACCCATGCACACTGGGGGGGGTTGAGGGGGCATGCAAACTCCACACGCCAACTGACCCAGCGGGGACTCGAACCAGTGACCTTCTTGCTGTGAGGCAATGTACAAATTTGTCTTTTTATAACAGTCATTTTTGACATAAAAAGGTTATTTAGCCACACATAATTTCATATGCATTTATTTTTGTTTGTGATTTCTTAAAAATAATTTTGTAGTGTTTATAAATGTCTGTTTGAGACGTCTACAATTTAAGAATGTAAAACCACTATAATCTTACTGTCATGTTTATGTCCAAGAAAAGGTTACCTGTACCTGTAAAGCCATGGAGGTATAGTATTTATTATATTACCCTTCATTATATCATAAAAAAACAACTGTACAGTATGTTGCAACCTGGATAGCTACTTGCTATTCATTCATATGGATCCAGTGCTGTCTGTAACCTTCCTAGCTCACAGCAAATGTCGCGAACTTTCCTCTCCCTCCTTCTGCCTGTTATGTCACAGCCAATGAAGCCACTCATCTAAACAAGTAATGCAAAGCAACATGAACAACACAACCGTCAACCGCCAAGGTTTCAGACCAGCAGCCCACAGTTGAACCGAGTCCCATAAACCTCCCTTAGCAAATCCGCAATTATCAGTACCTGGCCACAACATATCTTTGCGGTGGACAGACGGGACCGTGCACTTTGCTATTACTCATAGCCATCTCAGATATCGTTTGGACAATGCAAAATAGAGAGCCTGCAGATCAATGCAGGCCTCCGCAAACACCATTAGTACAAAACAGCGGATGATCAGTTTACTGAAGAAAAAAACATTGTGCGGCATCCCTGCACTCAGCATCCCTTTACTGGAAACAATTGATGCCTTGTTGCAGTGAAATTAATCCTCCGAATTCATTAGCCGAATCAGATATTCAATCGACGCGACCCAAAATAATTATGTGGCGGAAAACGAATGACAAACGACTCCTCAGCCTAAGCTTTCCTTTTGCTAGACAAGACTAGCTTATTTCAAACGTGGAAAATATGATACTGGCCAAGCTCATCATAATAACAAAACACCCGCCACATCTGAATCTAATTTATCTCTCATTTTAGATTTGTCAGTGTCTTCTTTTCTTTCCAAGGCTCCAGAGAGAGGAAATGAGACGTGAAAGGTGCCAGCGTGATTGGCTGTTTGGGTATCTGTCTGCGCTTTTGCCATCTACAGAGCAGTTATTAATCCCTCAACGATATTCTCGTATGTTACGCTTACTAATTGGGAGGTGAGAGAGAGCGAACGAGTGAAATTTCGAACTGCTGATTGTAGATGTTTGCTTTCTGCACAAAAATATCGAGTTGCTTTCTCTCCAAACATGATCGACATGTTGGGACTCGGTCTGTTGAGAAGATGAAGCTCTCCACACATGATCGACACAGTGAAACTCAAGTCTCTCTCGCTGAAAATATGATCCAGAGGGTAAATTGCCAACAATTAAACAACAGGCCTCAATGGAGAGGGTGAGAAGCGATTTCCTCTTTTCACTTTCCTCCACTAACAAAATTATTTTCTTCACCAAAAGAGAACACACGCTTTTTATTTGTCTTCTTCATGGGTAACAGAGGCTATATGCATTGAATTTCTTAGAGCTGTTAAATTTAATGTGTGATATTAACGTGTAATAATAATTATTTATGATTACACAGCTCAGAATTAATGAGATGAAGTATCGACTGGAACACATGCCTGTATTATAGAATGCTTTGATTGACTTATATTTTGCCTCCTTTTTGCTCACTGGACTTTGTAAAGCAATACTCTTTATATCTCAAACCGTATATTTATATGCTTACTAATTGGAAGGTGAGAGAGAGCGAACGAGTGAAGTCTCAAGCTGCACCCCATAGATGTTCACATTCTGCGCAAATATATCGAGCTGGTTTCTTTCCAAGCATGATCGACATATTGGGACTCGGGTCTGTTGTGAAGATGAAGCTCTCCACACATGATCGACACAGAGAAACCCAAGTCCCTCTGGCTGAAAATATGATCCAGAGGGTAAATTGCCAACAATTAAACAACAGGCCTCTATGGAGAGGGTGAGAAACGAACATGCAGCTCCTGCGCACTGTCTGAATAAAGTGTGGCCCAAATGCATCTAATTAATGGGCTTCTTATGAAGCATGTCCAAAAAACACCTCTTTAAAATGTGCATTATTTTAGGCAACATAAATTGGCTAGAACTTACTCCGCCGGCTTGCCAGAATGAGCACTGTACAGTCAATTAGTTTAAAATACACCACTCCGAAATAGGTTTGCGTGAACTTTTGAAAAAATAAATGACACTGCAGTTATCCCAGACAGCCACCCGAAATATGAGGAGATGTACGGCAAATCCTCTTTGGTGATGAAGGTGATGCAATGACTGATGCAATCGCAAATATTCCCCAGCCATATTCGCATGGCGATTAATGTCTTTTTAAACTAGACTCGCTTCCCATTCAAATCAGTGGCGTGCTGGAAAGCCTTGGAATCATCAGACAGTTTTGGGCATAATGCATTCTGATGAAAGAGAGGCATGTCTGGTCTGTATCTGTCGTATCGGATGGTAGATTGTAAATGAACCCAGCTGACATGTGGTGTTATGAAATGAGGTTATTTATCGCACATCCTTTATCGTGTGCCAGCCGCATCCCACACTAAGCCACGGCACAGCTGTTCTTCGCCATTTCACGCCTTTTTGCTAATTGCACAAGCACACTAATGATGACCTATTTCCATGGGTAATTTTAATCCCATGGAAACAATGTGTGGCCTCGTAATATTATCAGGAAATGAGAGAGTATTCACAAAAAGAGGTTCATTAGAAAAGCCCTCGCAGTATTATCTTCTTAAATAATTCTTCATGTTTAGTTGTTCGCTAATGTTGCTGTTCTAAATGTGTGCTCTAGCTCTTTTATTTCCCAAATGATCTGAATGTGACCCTGACCTACGAGAGGAAATGAGATTGTTCCCCTCTTGTTTCTGTAGTTCAGAGTGTGTTGAGAAAGATCAATGGTCATCAGACTTCCATAATGAGGTAGATGATGTGACACAGATGGTGGTCAATTTCTATTTACTGATTATTTTGGGCCTCCACTTCCCTTTTCTCTCTATGGCACAACTGTTAATCAGGAATGATTTAGATAATGCTTTCTTTAAAGCATGAACACAGAGCGCAGAAATATACAGCAGGGCACTACTGTATGAACTTGGCTGCATCATGCCATTTCACATACCAACTCCGATTTTTGAGCAAAGTGCTTTATTTAATTTGCTTATTAATGAAGTCTTTGCTATTGCACAAACACTCATCACATACTGCTATGTACTGCAGAGGAAATAGACTATTTGAATAGATTAGACGTTTTATAGCTTTATATATTATGCTGAATGAAAACTTGGTCATTATTCTTTTGAATGATTTACTAAGCATACTTACATAATTGTTTGTTCAATTATATTGTTTAATAAATGACAATTGGTATCAATTGCAAAAATATTTAAAACAAAGATGTATTATAAACCGCAGTAGTGATTGTCAGTTGAAGTTACATTGTTCCGCCATCAGATGACAACAGAGAGCGTACAATAATCAATCCTTCAGTTTCTCACTCTTGCAACCCTAAATTGATCTCTATCTTTTGTATTTATTATTGCTGTATTTTATATTAAAGTAATCTAGTAGCATTTGAGGTTGTTATTTGGTGCCTTGAAGGGATATTAGACCCAAAAATGAAAATGTGGTCATATAGTAACTGACTTTCTTTATTCTGTGTAAAATACTTAAGAAATAAAAAAAAACTAAATGTGTAAAAAACAAAATAAGGTATTTTGAAGAATGTTGCTGTCTAAACTTTTTCTGCTCTATTCAAAAAAGCAATGGGAATCAACTATTTAGTTAGCAGCATTCTTTAAAATACCTTCTAACTGAAGCTATTTAAATCTGATTATTAACATTTTTCAAAATACCTTCTTTTGATTTGTGAAGAAGAAGAAAAAAAGAGTTTTACAGGCTTGGATGACACGAGTGCTGTGTACATATAAAAACAGAGGGCACTAACATGAAGTGAATGCCAACTTTTAAAACCTGAGCCATAAAACACATGCCAACTGTTTATTATTTTACCCAAGCCCATAATTTGTGGAACAAAACTCAACACGTTTCCACCCAAATTCTCTACGTCACGTGAAATCATGTCCAGTGTGAGGTCAGGGTCCATAAATATTTCAGCGTGGTTGTTTGGGCCCGGTGACAGATCCATGAGGCCACAGCTCGCCTCAGCGCCTGAATTAAAGATGTGTTCTGTTCAAACGCTGCGACGGCCTCAGATTAGCCACAAACAGTAATCTGTCACTTAACTGCAGCCTGGCTGGCCGTTTGAACTGATGTAAACTGGCCCTGTCTTGATGCTCCACCGGCCAGTGTAATGGGGATTCATTGATCCACTGGTCTCTCGCTGATTGAGTTAGATAATTAAAAAGCCTTGTATCTGTTCCATTAAGGATTGTTTGTGTAGTTCCTTTATGTGCCTTGTACTCATTCCTCTGTTGGAAAGCAAAAGCTTTGAGGATCCTGTGAGCTTTGTCTCTCTCTCTCTCTCTCTCTCTCTCTCTCTCTCTCTCTCTCTCTCTCGCTCGTGTCCCTTTCTCTCTCTTTTCAAGCAATTATTACATTATTTTGCTTTTAAAGGAGAATGATTTGTTGATTTGCTTTAAATGTACACTTCCAACAATATCTATGTTTCAAGGTAAGCAAAATAGAAAGAACTCATTGTTATATTGAATAAGTTTGCAAAAACAATATATTGTCCAATAATCACAGAAGTACAAGAAAACAAATATAAAAGCCTTGAAAGATGGTTTCTGGGCATCAGAATGAAGAGGCAGTTTAAGTATGAGGTTACTTGAATGTGTGAATATGAGTGTGTGGGCTAAAAGAGGCACTTGTTTAATTAAACTGTTCTGTTTTATAACTAAACGCAATGTTGCAATTTCCAGTGGAACAACTTATTAGGTATACAGTGGTCCCTCGCTATAATGCAGTTCACCTTTCGTGGCCTCGCAGTTTCGCTGATTTTTTTGTGTGCAATTTGACATGCTTGTTTTTATTATTATTATTTTTTACAGTGCATTGTGTTCTGCATCCTGATTGGCTCCTCCGTGTCTCCTGTACAGTACAGAATGCATTCAGCTTGCCAAATTAACATAAATCTTTGATTGCTAGCAGTGTGAGTTCCAACAAGGAAGCAAAAAGGGTTGCAACTGTCTGCAGCAAGACCATCGTAAAGGGGGTGGCACACCAGATGCGCCGCCCCACGCAGCGCCATGCATTTTAGAATTGTTAACATAGGTTTATACTGCAAGTCGGCGCGCTATCTGCGGTGCCTAGCTATGATTCGGGACACTGTTCATATTTCTGCCGCACCACAGAGCCATCTGAATAATTTACTTTTAAAAACAATCCGAATTTGTGCGTTCGTTGTGTGTTACTTTTCTGAGAGTGTTCAAAACAAGAGAGAAACGTGTGAAAATGTTAATGCCTGTCTGAGAAAAGTGTATAAAGTGAGTAGTGAGGGGTTTTACAGCCTTACAACATAATAATTATAAAAAAATAAAGATGACTACATAGTGGGTTTCACCTATCGCGGGTTATTTTTAGAACATAACTCCCACGAATAACGAGGGACCACTGTATATCATGGGATATTTGCAATAATTGCAAAAAATGTGCAATAAATAATCAATCAATCAATCAATCAATCAATCAATCAATCAATCAATCAATCAATCAATCACACATAAATGGTAACAGTTATTTTTTTTTTCGTGGAGACCAATTATTACTTTTATTTAGTTGCATATACCTTGCATTTTGGTAGTTTATTAGTACTTATAAAACACATATTAATGATTATTCTGCATTGCTACAGTCTATGCATTACTACACCCTTTTCCTTATCTCAAACCTGAACCCAACTCGCTAGTAGTTTATGGTGAATATGTGTTTCTCATACTAAAGTGTTAGAAATGAATGAATGAACGATTGAATGAACAAACTAGCTTTAATTAAATGTAATTAAATGAAATTATTTTTTTGTTGTTCATCACAGTTCAATTAATCCAACAATTAAAATTCTCTTCTTGTTACTCAGCCTTTTGTTTCAGTAATTACCCACCTAATTTTTAAGTGGACTGTTAAAGTCTTATGTGGTTGTTTTTACATTTTCTACAAACAATCATAGAGCAATAAGAAAATGACATTGAAAATATTTGCTTTAATTAAACAATTTTTAAAGAAAAACTATGAAAAGTTAGCAAATTCCAGAGATGTAGATTTCTCTTTGCGAAGTTTTCCTTTTCCCCAAAGTCTCTTTAATAATTTCTTTGTCCTCTCAGTCTATTAATAAAACCCGTGTGCTGGTATTTTTTTGAACAGGACACAAAGTATACAATTAATATTAATCAAGAGACACACACAATTTCCTTCAAAACTACACTGCATTCTTGAAGTAATAATATTTAATTGAACTTATATTTAGCCTAACTAAAAAAATAACATAATTTAATATATGAATCACTTACTGAACACATACTAGATATTTCTGGATCTAGGTGATTGCCAGTAATTCATAATAAATGACAGGATCATATATAATCTTATTAATTGGCATCAATGATTCCATGAAGAACATTAAAATCTATGGAATCTTTTCATTCCACTAAAGGTTTGGTCCCACTTTATTTTAGGTTCAATTCTTACTCTAAACAAACCATTAACTATGACTTTTGCTTCAATAAACTCCTAATTCCCAGCTTATTAATAGTTAGTTAATAGTGACAATTGGTCCCTATATTAAAGTATTTGTTCATCACACAAAGCAACATGGTTCTTTAAAGAAGAATAAAATTGGTTCTTCTGTGGCATCACAGCAAGAAACATTATTTAGAACCTATATATTTCTGGGGCCTTCCTAAATGCAAAAGATTCATTGAGTGACCCTGCGCTAGAGATAAGTGTTTTGAAGCCACTGATCAAACCAGATGATGAGGATGGGGTAACTTAGCATTTCTACTGCTAGATACTGGATTTTTATATTTCTCAGTCTGCTTGTCCTCTGCTGTCACCGTTAGCCGTGTGGGCCCTTTCTCCTCCTCCTCCTCCTCTTCGACGGCGGTGATGGCGTCTCTGTCTGCGGCGGGGCTGAAAATAGCAGAGCGGCTCTCATTAACAGATTAGGTGTTGCAAGGAATCCGTGCGGTCAGAGCTCCAAGGCCTGATATTGTTCCTCCAGGATAGCAATTATGGCTGATTGACATGTTGGCACGCGGGGGAGAGGCCGGAAGACAGTTCTGGGATGAAGGACAAAATGCTCTTCCTCATGGGCTCAGACCAGTGCAGTTGTGGCATCTTGGCCCACCATGCCTCACCAATCCAATCAGAGCAATTTGTATCAAACAGTGCAGATGTACAGCAAGTGTGAGGAGGTAGTTTATTTGTCCCTGGAACACACTCGCGCACATATATTCCGCAACACAAACACACTCGCCGAGTTCCTGCAATTTGTTGAGCATGAGGTTCTGCATTAATAATAGATGAACTTTGTGTCATTGTCAGTGGTAGTGGAATGATGAACATGATAGCCTGATGTCAGCTCCTGACTGTATTACTCACTCTGGGCTTGCTGTTTGCAGTTCCAGGAAGCCACAAATTAAACTCTGTCCAGACACTGATAACCTGTGTGTCTCTCCACGTCCCTCACCTCTCTGTCAGGGCGGGATAATGATGCCTTTTACAGTCTCACCTGCATGAGGCAGGATTTTACTTATCAGTGAAAGACTGGAAGAGTCATCATTGTAACAGCTCAGGTCACACTCTGAAACTTGGAAATAACAACTCGAAAATGTTCACGTCCTCGTCTCTGAGAGCGGGAAAGTCTTGTTATGTGAATGTAGAGGGCGAACTCACATTTTATGAAAGTATAATTCATAGCGCAAGTATTGCATTAGCATAGCTTTCTGCTTCTACACTCCTCTCTCTCGTTACCTGCGACTCTTTCAAGTGCTGAACAAGTCTGATAAATGAGATTTCTTCAACAACTTTTGACACTTAAGATTATATTAGGTACACCTTGTCAGTACTGGGTTGAACCAACTTTTGTTGGCAAAAGTGATTTCATTCATTCATTCATTCATTCATTCATTTATTCATTTATTCATTCATTCATTTTCTTTTCGGCTTAGTCCCTTATTAATCAGGGGTCGCCACAGCAGAATGAACCGCCAACTTATCCAGCATATGTTTTATGCAGCGGATGCCCTTCCAGCTGCAACCCAACACTGGGAAACACCCATACACTTTTGCATTCACACACACAGACTACGGCCAATTTAGCTTATTCAATTCCCCTATAGTGCATGTCTTTGGGGGACACTGGAGCACCCAGAGGAAACCCACGTGAACATGAGGAGAACATGCAAACTCCACACATAAACTGACCCACCTGGGGCTTGAACCAGCGACCTTCTCGCTGTGAGGAGATTGTGCTTCCCACTGCGCCACCATGACGCACGTGATTTAATTCTTTGTGGCATAAATTTAACAAGGGACAGGAAACGTTCCTCTGAGATTTTGGTCCTAGCATTGCAGATTTGCTGCTGATTTTTTGGCTGCACATCCGTGAATCTCCCATTCCACCACATCCCAAAGGTGCTCTGTTGGACTGAGATCTGGTTACCATGTGATATGTGAAAATCATGCCATCATGATATGTTAAAGAATACAGTTAAAAGTTTGAAGTGGAATATTGAGAAGGGAACGGGGCGTCATTCCCTAAGTAGCAACCAAAAGTAAGAGGGGTGTGGTTAAGAATATTGTGATTGAAGCCATCAGACTCATGTCTTCAGAGGAGGACCACACAATCACTGACTTTACGATAATTTAAACTTGGCGAAATGTTATGTTATTGTCATCAAAAGATGGATCTACTGTGGTTAGATAGTAGAGTGGCCATGTGTCATTCTAATAATGTTTTGTTAATGTTCTAATAATGTTAATGTTTTGAATTTAATTCTCCTTAATTTTTTCAGCTTTTGCTTAATATCTTTATCATTAATTGTGTGGCTTTTTCATTATATCTTTCTCTTTAGACCATGCCTTGTTGGATGCCACAGTTGCTTGGCCATGTGTGTATCAATCCCTCAGCACCGAGGCAACAGCTAAGAGAGTGACATTAGCTTTTACCTGTCAGTGGGTGGCACATGGCTCATGAATAGCATACAAGTAGAAGTGAAATAGTGGATTTTATTCCTTCTTTTACAAATTTCAACACCACCTTCAACCCCCCAACCTGACCATATAGAGGTCAATAACAATTCTCAGATCAGCTGTGGCATTTAGTGACAATGCTCAGTTTGTACTCATACCACCAGCAGCCTGAACATTTAGTAACAATGCTCAGGTTTTACACATACCACCAGCAGCCTGAACCATTCATACAAGGCAGAATGGAGTCATGCTTTCATGTTGTTTACATCAAATTCAAAGACCCAAGTATTTGAATGTTGCAGCAGAAATCGAGACTCATCGGACCAGGAAACCTGTTCACTATATTGTCCAATTTTGACGTGAATTGTACTGTCAAACGTCTTTTAGTGACATGAGTGGCACAAGTGTGGTCTTCTACCTGTGTTTTTTTTTTTTTTAAACCTGTCTACATATCCTATTATGAATTCAACCAATAAACAATTTCCTCCACAGAACTGCTGCCAAACTGGATATTTTTTCTTTTTTTCAGATTAAACTCTAGAGATCGTTGTGTGAAAATCCCTGTAGGTCATCAGTTTCTGAAATACTCAGATCAATCGTTCTGGGACCAACAACCATTTCATAATAAAAAGTCTTGGTTTGAAATTTTAAGTCTTGGTTTGAAATTCAGCAAATTGCTAAATAAAAGTACAAGTTAAAAGTGAAATAATTGATTTTTTACCTTCTTTTAAAAATCTCAGCTCCACATTCAACCCCCCAACCTGACCAAAATGGACAGGAATTGAGAACCACTGGATTAAGGCATGGCTGCAGGTCCAAATGTGTTAAATTACTCCCATGTCACTGGCTGATTAAATATTTATGTTAGCAATCGAGTATATTGGTCAATGGTCAATGGTCAATGAGTATATTGTCTACTGCAGGGGTCACCAATCTCAGTCCTGGTTAGGGTTGGAGCTAAACTCTGCAGGACACTTACCCTCCAGGAACAGGTTTAGTGATGCTTGATCTACTTTAATGCTGTAGCGTGTGATTTTAACATGCATAGGTCTTGTGACACTTGTTGTGCTTTAAGGGAGATGCTACATTCTAAATGAAGAAATTAAGTAAATTTAATTTGCACAAAAAACAATGCATTTATTTTGCATGACCAATGTTAGCAAATTCTGTGTGTCCTTCACTCCCATGTGCAACTGGCCACTGTATAGATTCCTGTTGAAGTTACTGTTTTATTTACATTAATGTTTATATTTTAAATGATGAAGTACTACTACTAATAATTCATTCATTCATTCATTTTCATTTCAGCTTAGTCCCTTTATTAATCTGGGGTCGCCACAGCGGAATGAACCGCCAACTTATCCAGCATATGTTTTACGCAGCGGATGCCCTTCCAGCTGCAACCCATCTCTGGGAAACTACTAATAATATTAATAACTAAAATAAATAGGCGACACGGTGGACACTGGTTAGCACTGTTGCCTCATAGCAAGAAGGTCGCTGGTTCGAGTCCCAGCTGGGTCAGTTGCCATTTCTGTGTCTTCTTCCTGTGTTTACATGGGTTTCCTCTGGTTGCTCCGGTTTCCCCCACAGTCCAAAGACATGTGGTACAGGTGAATTGATTAAACTAAATTGGCCATAGTGTATGTGTGTGAATGAGTGTGTATGGATGTTTGCCAGTACTGTGTTGCTGCTGTGTAAAACATATGCTGGATAAGTTGGCGGCTCATTCTGCTGTGGCGACCTCTGATGAATAAAGGGACTAAGCCAAAGGAAAATGAATGAACTGCCCATCCAGTTGCAACCCAGCACCGAGAGTACATGAACTCATGAACCCCCAGTTCTGCGAAACACCCATAAACTCTCTCATTCACACACACACACACACACACACACACACACACACACACACACACACACACACACACACACACACACACACACACACACACACACACACACACACACACACAAACACACACACACACACACACACACACACACACACACACACACACACACACACACACACAGTCCAAAGACATGCGGTACGTGAATTGAATAATCTAAATTGGCCATAGTGCATGAGTGTGTGTGTGTGTGTGTGTGTGTGTGTGTGTGTGTGTGTGTG